>JAGFPH010007454.1:17025-28625 GCA_018207615.1 Philaenus spumarius | reverse complement strand
AACTGAACAAACATTGATCGCATTAAAAATATCTTTCTCTCAAAATCACCAAAACCGATCGATGCTCTTCACTCAAGACTCTGTACAACTTCTTCGACTCAGTACTTTAACTTGAATGTACCCATGAGTCTAACTACAAAATAGTCGAAACGCTTGGCGGTCCTTTTATTGACTAGCCTCATCGAGAAAATGCAGTATTTGCGACTCTTAAGCTCTATAGGTGATCTAGTTATATTTATGTTACAGAAAAATCATTTCCGAACAATATCTTGAAAATTTCAATGAAAGACATTTCTCGATAAAAAGACCGCCAAGCGTTTCAACTATTTTGTAGTTAGACGACTCATTTGGGTATTTGATAGTTCTTGGGGGAACCAGATTTATGAGGTCGTGTAAAAAGACAAAATTTTGCAGAATAATTGACCGAGCATAAGCGAGGTCTCCGTTTTAACTCGACCGTTCGGCATTTCGTCTGTGTGTCTGTCTCACGATTACGGCCAAACGCCTTGACCGATTTTGATGATTTTTTGCATGAATGTTCCTTATTCCTAGGCCGAGCCATGTATATATACGGTTTTTTCCATTTTTAATTTTTAACCCCATAAATAAAATAAAAATGGCGGCCGGACCGTTTCTCTCAGTGTAAGCTTTTTTCCAAAGCCAGTTAGTTTGTGGCTTAACCGTAAGTCGAATTTAAAAACGAATAGCATTTTGCTGATAGCAAATTAAATTTTAAACAAAATTGTATTCTTGATTTTTTCGGTATCTCTAACGGTAAGCTCACAAAATGGCCGAAAACTTCGAATTTGTTAAAAATCGTCAAAGTTTTTGTATTTCAACCATGTTTTTATACGTTTATTATAAACCAATTCAAAAGTGTTCCATAGTTTTTTTTTGTAGTTAAAGGTTTAAAAATTCATATATGCCAGTAAAAAAAAATTATTGAAGTAAAATTAAGAAAGTTATTAGCTCAAGAAACAATCACGTTCAGTAACGAAAAGAAAATGTTTAACTTTAGGCCTACATAAAAAGTAGTAAAAATTATTGTATTTTTTTTCATAAATGTAAAAAAAATTCGTAATTTAGTTCTAAATAGAATTGTATAAAAATATTTATCAATTTCAAATTTCTTATTTTGAAAACACCAGTTTTTATGTTCCTACTACAAGACTGTTAACAAAACTAGGCCTGATTTGAATAGTAATTTAGGAATATATCATTTGCCCAAAAATGACATATTATTATAAGAAAGTGTAGAGGATAAATCAAAGAATTGAAGTGTATACCAGTAAATTATCATTGTAAATTTCATAAAAGTATTTGACTTAGCTTTACTTGAATTACAAAATGAGATGAAACAAATGAAACCTAGCGGCGATAAAGGACATACAAAAAAATAACTTAGGACACCGTGGGAAGTGTTGGTACATGGGTTGAGATCACTATCACGACGTTTTAACATCGTTTGTTTTCATTATTTCTAATATTTGAATATGATATGGAACTTAAGTTAACTTATGATACATTGTTAAGTTTGAGTTATTTAAGTATGTAAATATTTAATTATATGTTGTCTCTCTATAACGCGATATGTTTAGCTATTAACCTATAACGCATTATTAACCTAAATAAAACACAATGCCTCTAAAAGAAAATCTTTAGCAGTTAAAGCTCAAGAAAAGAAATAAACGAGAACTAGAAATCCCGGAATCGCGGGAATTGTAAATAATGTTTCACTGGCTAAATCTTGTGCTTACTTCCTTACTGGCACACTATTTTTAACCTAAGCTCAAAACCACATTTGTTATTTCAACGAGCGAGGTCTACTGTTCACAGAACTACTAGTCTATACATGTTTGACCGAGCGAAGAGAGGTCTCCGTTTTAACTCGACCGTTCGGCATTTCGTCTGTGTGTCTGTCTCACGATTACGGCCAAACGCCTTGACCGATTTTGAGGATTTTTGCATGAATGTTCCTTATTCCTAGGCCGAGCCATGTATGTATAAGGGTTTTTTCCATTTTTCATTTTTAACCCCTTAAATAAAAAAAAAAATGGCGGCCGGACCGTTTCTCTCAGTGTAAGCTTTTTTAGAAAGCCAGTTAAGCGTAAGTCGAATTTAAAAACTAATAGCATTTTGCTAGTAGCAAATTCAATTTTGAACAAAATTGTATTCTTGATTTTTTCCGTATCTCTAACGTTAAGCTCACAAAATGGCCGTAAACTTCGAATTTGTTAAAAATCGTCCAAGTTTTTGTATTTCAATCATGTTTTTATACGTTTATTCTAAACCAATTCAAAAGTGTTCCATAGTTTTTTTTTTGTAGTTAAAGGTTTTACAGTATATGCCAGTAAAAAAATTATTGAAGTAAAATTAAGAAAGTTATTAGCTCAAGAAACAATCACGTTCAGTAAAGAAAGGAAAATGTTTAAATTTAGGCCTACATAAAAAGTAGTAAAAATTATTGTAATTTTTTCCATAAATGTAAAAAAGTTTCGTAATTTAGTTCTAAATAGAATTGTATTAAAATATTTATCAATTTCAACTTTCTTATTTTGAAAACACCAGTTTTTATGTTCCTACTACAAGACTGCTAATATCCCCTTTTAGTGATTTCCCCTGCTGCAAAATACATACCTGCATTATCGATTTTTTCCAGACAAACCATTGCTCGGACGAAATACATATAACCTTTTTTGTTGAAAAATACCTCCCCTACAAGGTAATATTTTTTATTTTTCTCTATCTTCATCCCAGCTCGAATTATTAAGGATAATCGAAAAAAAAATGATAATCGATTTTATTTTTCGACTTTGGGAAATCGATAGGCTGGTAAACTTTTTTTTATGTTAATCTACATACTTTAATGTAGTTATAAAAAAAATCAGCCGTATTGTAAATTACTGGAACTTTTGGTCTAAATTTACCCCTACCGACTGGTCTATTAAACACATTCTTAAACAGTCTCGAAATGACTTGGTAGTTGTAAAATTGTGGCATCAATCACTTTTTCAATATATCGTCCTACTTTAAAATTTATAATGGAAGCCCTAATCCTTTTGTAACTAAATTATTTATCATAATTTCGAGACGTAAGTCATCCCATAAAAAGTACACATTTAATACAAATGAGTGCAAGTTATTGTTTTCTCCAATGGCCCTAAAATCCTTTAAAAATCTAAAAATTAAATTCCAAGTCCATATTACAGAACAGCTGTTCTGTTATGGGACGAAGAAATTTGGACACTGCAGGATTTCTCATTTTCTAACAAAGACAGAACCATTTTCGACCTCAAGTTTTAAAGGAATCTCTTGACTACTCACGGTTTTCGCGTTCAAATAAAATAATTCGACCACGCAGCTGAACCGCTGACGTGAGTTGAGTAAATTTCCAAAATTAAGTTTATAGGCCTATGTTTTAGGGTTTCAAGCAACAATTTAGAAAAATAGGTCTATTCACGACGGTGCTGAATAACTGCAAAATGGTTCGCACGCCATTCCGCATATCGGGAGTATTTTCAATATACAAAGCATTGCGTGCTTCGCACGCCGACCTCCTTATTGGGAGTGATTTCAATACACAAACATTGCGTGCTTCGCACGCCAACCCCGCGGTAGAGTCCACCAAATGGCTTTGAACCGGGAAATGGTGTTTTACGTTTTGATCGATTTTGGGCGAACCAAGCGAGCTATAAGGTCGCGTAAAAAAACAAAATGTGCAGAATAACATTCTACAATTATATTTGTATTAAAAACTCAAAAACAACTCATTCTCGTAGATCTAAAAAAAATAATCTAAAATCAAAGAAAATCTCCGGTCAAAAAACGTGCTTCCGATTGTTGGATATTTTTAGCTAACGAAATCGTCCGAGTGACGTAGACAACCAACCTGTGTACCAAATTTGAACGAAATGGGACTTAAAATGCGGCCGCTAGGGTGCGAACACATACATACATATATATATATATATATAAGATTTTTAATGACACCCCAAAATGTGTTCTGGGGACAATGATCGGTGCTCATTTGCTATTCCCGACCTTGGGTCTACCATAAGGGCCACTGCAATAGCTCATTTTTCCTATGGAAATTCGCTAATAAAGGAACGTATATTTCGTATAAATAGGCGGTTATAAAGTCGTGACATCAACCATTTTACCTGTAGACTCGATCTGCGACATTGCCGCGAAATCCGTACGAGCACTCATACAAAGCAATACTATAGAAGTGTCGCTCCGCTCGGCAGCTTATGCCTCTGCCGTTTGATTCTGTCGTCTACCGCTGTTGTGGTTCATGGAAGGGTTACCTTTACGAGGATACTACTTGGCCATGTACCGGGTGTCCCACGAAGAGGTCCCTATTTTTGAATTGATATGACAGACGTATAGAGCGCGCTACAGACTTGAAATTCTACAGTCGTGACTAACACATATGTAAAAGAAATACCCCTGAGTATCAGTTAATTCTGACTGATCCAAACAAAATGGCGGAAAAACAAAAAAACAACAAAATCAGCAATCGTATTTTAAGGGTAAACCTACTTTTATTTAGAATAGGAACAGCTACAGCTGTTTAGACTATTTTAAATCTATCAGCTGACTGCGTGTATCCACAACAATGAACATATTTGGTAATAAACATTGGCATTTGTTATTAAGTTGCATTGTAAAGTGTCTTATGTACCATGCCGTTTTCAACTGAGCAAAAAGTGAAATGTTGTTCCTGAGCTATTGCCTTTGAAAATGATTATGAAGCAATAAGGTGTTTTAGGGAAAGGTACCCAGGTGTAGTTCTACCGTCAAGGAAATCTATTCGTAAGATGAAGACTATCCTACTAGAAACGGGGTCAATACAAAAAAAAATACCATAGATCCTCCAACATAGAAAATGAAGAAATCGTATGTGCTGCTTTCATGGAATTTCCAAATACGCCTAATTCTGTAAGAAAGGTGTAATCTGCTACAGGGATACCGAAGTCATCTGCCAAAAAGAACAAAATCAATCATTATAAAACTCATTTAGTTCACGGACTGCTTGAAGATGATCCGTTTGGAATGATGATGATGGAAAGATGATCTTTGGACACACGATTGGAATTTTGTTCGAAAATAATTGAAAAGACTGACGTAGATAGCAAATGGCATGAAGGAATTGTGTTTTTAGATGAAGCGACATTTTATCGAACAGGAACTGTAAACAGGCATGATTTTCATTACTATAACACAAAAAATCCACATATCTTACAAGAAGAGAAATTAAAATCAACAGGTATAACAGTTTGTTACCAAGGATGGTGTTTTGTCGTATGACATATCCCGACAAACAATGACTGGAGAAAGGTATGCATCAGTTTTAAGCAATCACATAGTTCCTCATCTTTCTCAACCTGAGATGAAAGACGTTTTTTTCCAACAGGATGGAGCTCCTCCGCATTATGCTAATGTGGCCAAAACAGTTTTGGACCAAAATCTTCCTAACCGTTGGATAGGTCGTGGCAGCAGCTTCATGGACTGGCCCCCAAGGTCTCCAGACTTGACTGTTTGTGACTTTTTTCTGTGGGGCTTTTTGAAGGAGAAGGTTTATTGTCATAACATTGCGACAGGCGATGAACTAATGAGGTTGATCGAAGAGGAACTGTTGTTAATACCTCGAGAGTTGTTCAGCAAAGCGTATGACTGTTTTCTATTTCGTTGTCATCAGTGCATTGCGATCGATGGACATCAGTTTGAATAAGGTTTATGGATCAAATAGATTTAATTTAGTTATGAGTTACTTATATCTTTAATTCCCTAACGTTGTTTAGTGCTTAGTAACATCGTTAAAATTCAATAATTATGTTGTAACACTTAAGCAAATAAAACTATTTTAACAAAAAGGTACTATTTCTTTGATATCCCGCCATTTTGTCCTAATGTGTCAGAATTAACTGATACACAGGTGTATTTCTTTTTACATATGTGTATGTTAGGACTGTTGAGTTTCAGGTTTGTAGAGTGTTCGGTGCATCTAATATATTAATTCAAAATAGGGACCTCTTCGTGGGACACCCGGTATATGATACAATGCACTCAATGAAAACGCAATTGTAATATAATCATTTTACGGCATAACCTGATAAAGTGCCCGCTTAATAAATCAAATTTCTTTTAATCGCAATTGAAAAGGACGACTCGAGTGCACAAACAACAAAACCCAATTTAGATTTAAAAAGATAACTCCGCTGTACTATATTGAACGTTTTTCTGTGAATGTACGGCTGGGACGGGGCGTCATCTCAAAGCGTTTAGAGCCAACTGTTCCAGGTCGGAGATTTTATTCATTTTTCGTAAAGTAATTTGCTGTTTTTAATTTCAGAGATAAACTGCGCAAAAAACGTAATTAAATTTTTATCAGGTGTGTGCCAGTAGTTGCTTCTTGAATGCAAATATGTAAACACAATTTTAAAGATAAAAGTCAAATCATCAAAAATGTATTTGCACGAATATATTCACAAAACACAAATATGATACAACACAGACAAATACCTCTTACACACATACACATGAACATACATACCACATTTATGCATATACGGGGTGTCTCAAGAAGAGGTTCAAACGTTTGATTTTGTTCAGCTTGCCTATTAATGCATCGATATTTTTGAAACTTTACACAGTACAACACTTGCAATAACAAAATGGTGGAATAATGAAAAATGTATTAATAATCTCCATCTGTAAATAGGTATTTAAATTATACCTTACTGATTTTGTAGCAAAAATTATATTATTAAATTAAATTACTGTAGATTTTGTAAAATATTTGTATTGTCATATTCTAATGATCTAAGGTGTTTTCATTAGAAAACTAGGATAAAACATAAACTAGGAAAACTTAAAACCAAAGTCTAAAATTACTCAAACTGTAATCCATCCACAGCGACACACTGGTAACAGCGCTCAACAAATGATTCGTACGCTTTTAAAAATAAATCCTGCGGTATCCGTAGAAGTTCCTTTTCAATTGCGTGTTTTAAATCCTCATCATTGTTGAAGCTGTGGTCCAAATCCAAATAATTACTTCCATGGCCAAGCCAACGCCCATTTTAAGTCCTTGACTGGATTTGCGAAATGAGGCGAAACACCATCTTGTTGGAATATTGCTTGGTTAATTTCTGGAACCATAAAATGAGGCAAGACATGTTGATTTAAAACTCGTGCATACCTAATGCCAGACATTGTACTGTCCGAAATGTAAGATAACACCCCGTTTACGCTCACAGCCGCCCAAACAGTAATGCCTTTTGATTTGAGTAGAGTCTCTTCAAGACTATGGGGATTGTTGGTGTTGTAATAATTAAAATTATGCCTATTCACTACACCATTGCGGTAGAAAGTGGACTCGTCTGAGAAAACAATTCGAGCATGCCAATCAGGATCTAACTCATGATGCTCAATGATACGAGAACAAAATTCCACTCTTCTGTCCGGACCATCATCAAGTAAATTATGGACTAGGCGACTTTTGAAAAATTTAATATTATTAGATTTTTGAAGTAAATACTTCTATTGGCCCGTTGGGCACTTTCGCTTGACTATGTTTCTGAAATCTCGCGTCACGCAAACTTTTTGCGTAGACACAAGTCAGAGCGGGAAGAGGGAATAGGCGATACATAGTATATAGACAAGTAAGCGCGTGGAGAGGGAATAGACGATACATAGTATATAATACGTTATTATAATATTACTATATTATAATAAGTATGTGAAAAATAGTGACCATTATAATGT
This sequence comes from Philaenus spumarius, assembly GCA_018207615.1. NCBI lineage: Eukaryota > Metazoa > Arthropoda > Insecta > Hemiptera > Aphrophoridae > Philaenus > Philaenus spumarius. The sequence continues at coordinate 20,855 of JAGFPH010007454.1, read as the reverse complement.
AAGCATTATTTATTTAGTGACTAATGATTTTGAGTTAGGTATTAGTGTATGCATTCTACATAGAATTCTAAGAATAATTCAATATGTAAGGGATAATTATAATTATTAAAATTTTCCGTTTTAAGTTTTGTAAAGAAGAGTGATTTTTGTCTAACTGAAGTTAGTTTAGACAAAATTTTACATTTTGTACATTTTGACAAAGTAATATTATACATTATTTTATTTTACTGTAACATATTATTACTAACTTGAATATAAAATTTACCTTCATATTACAACAATGGAGGTTATACACGTTAATGGAGTATCTATTCGTCACAGAGTAGTTTCTTCTAGGCCAGATGGCCAATGCTTATTCTACTTTTTGGCTTTAATTGTACATGACACGATTCACTGGGGTTTGAGGTGAGGACCAGAGTTGTTAGTCGTGTTTCAAACAATTGGTGCAGGTTCAAACCATATACTTTAAAAGTAGCAGGAGATATTTATTCAAAAAAAAAAAAAAGAATATATCGCGGATATAAGCAAACCGGTAACTTTTGGAACCTCCTGTGAAATTCAAGCAGCATCCGAAATATTTTTTATGAATTTCAGGTGTACAGAGATGGTTATTTGTTGTGGGAGAGTTAAGGCGAACCGATTGAGGGAGTAGGGAGGCTAAGGTTTACTGAGAAATTGGCAAGACGCCACTTTGATGTTATCATTCCTCTCACACCTTTTTTTACCTGACAACTCAATGGATATAAGTGTGGAGGAAATATAGTCAGCTTCCCAATCCCAGGTTTCAGACGATGGTCTCCAAATTTCTCAACTTTCCATCCTATCAGAACAGTTTACATCATCATCCGATGCAGTTCGGTCGAATCCAGAACAAATACCAAAAAACGAGGGAAAAAAGACAAAGCGTTTTTCTAATACAACTCGCGTAAAAGCAAACTGACAAGCGGTAAAAAACACTGTCTCAAAATACACACAGAATCAGCTAAAATACTTTAAGGGGGCGCTTCCCTGCCCGCCAATTGAATCTTATTCCCATAAGAGCAATGCTACAGAATAAGTCATTTTTTTCCCTTAATTCGTGGAATAAATTAAAAAATTTGGTTTCATTTTGAAGTACTGTCATATGCGGATGTTGATTGCCGAATACATTTTCAGAAACCGTTTTATTGTTTTCATAAACGTATGATATAAATAGTAAAAAATAGTAAACTTTATTAATTTTTTACTCAGTTGCAAAAAGGGATATTGCAAAAATCCTTAGCAATCAACACCCACAATCTATTTTACTTTAAGAAAAAAAATAGAGCTTTCGTTTTTTAACAAAAACAGCACAAAAATATGCTTAATAGTGAAGGTATGTTTTGGTTATTTAAAATTGAAATTGGTACCCAATATCGTAGTTTTGAATGTGGAGAGCCGAGCCTTAAGATGTAACATTTGCCGTAGATAACCATATTATTGCATTAGCGAACATTGTTCTGTCAGCTAATAGTATATACAGACAAGTAAGCGTGCGGAGAGGGAATAGCCAGTACACAATATATTATAATACTTTATTATATTATTATTATTATAATTATCCCTTACATATTGAATTATTCTTAAAAATTCTATGTAGAGTGCATACACTAATACCTCACTCAAATCATTAGTCACTAAATAAATACTGTTTACATTATAATGATCACTATTTTTCGCATAGTTTATAATTATAATAATATTACTATATTATAATAGTATAATTATTATATAATAGTATTATAATTATGCAATTTCAAAATATGATATAATATTTTTTGACAATATATTGACTTGTGTAATTTGTTGACCTTTATTCTCCTCTAATATTAATACTGATACAAATATAAGTCGGTCATAGAAGTTATCACTTCCAACGTGTGGTCTTAAGCACACCCAATGTTTAAAAAATAATAATTCTCTGTACAGAAGACTTTGGAATACAAGTTTCAAGTTCAACGTAAGTAATTGCTGCGTACCAGGAGAGCACATCATTTATGCACATACCAGTTCTTCTCTTTCATCATTAAATCTTCTCGAGTACCTTTTTACAACACTACTAGTTTCTAACAAAAGATGTTTCCATTTAGCTATTGTTGAATTGCTAGGTTCAACTCCTGGGTAGGCAACTTGAAATTGTCTAACTGCTTCAAACGTTGTAACGTTACAGAAAGCAATAGCCCACGCACAACACTTTACTTTTTGTTCAGCAGTAAAAGCCATTTTGCGAACCTCAAATTCATTGAAAACCGCACTAGAGAAGTTAGGTTATGTTTTTTATGGCTGAAGCAATATTGGTCTATCAAACAGCTGTTCAACAATGAGCATTAGAACTGCAAATCAGTAAAAAATGTGGTACCAATCAAAACAATTATTTTTAGAAAGAGAAAATTTTTAAATTTTTCACTATTCCACCATTTTGTTTCTGCAAGTGTTGTACTGCTGAAATTTTCACAGAACATTTTTAAAGCCTCTATTGTGGAGTGTGTAAAGTTTCACAAATATTTCTAACAGCTATGCGAGAACCACTCGCCATTTTTTACAAATCATTAAATGAAACTTAGTATGTACAGGAAAATTAAAAATAATCTCTGAAGCAGATCTCCCAGTAACTGGGAGTGGTGTTATACGATAATGAGTAAGAATTTTAAATAGTCTAAAATTTATATTTTCTTTACTAGTAGGTTTACCCTCATCATTCATTGATAGCAATTTTGATTTAATGGTTTAAACATATTCTTCAGCTTGGCCATTTGTAGCCGGATGGTATGGTGCTGTAACCTTATGTGTAATGCCATTGAATTGTAAAAATTGTCTAAATTGTAAAGATGTTACTGGGTGCCATTGTCTGATACTAAGACAGATGGGATATCAAAAATTGAAAAAATGCTACGTAATACTTCAATAGTTATTTTTGTAGTAATATTGGGTACAATGTGAACCTCAGGCCATTTGCTATATGCATCTATCAATATTAAGAAATCGATACTCCTCACGCCAACCCCCGATGGAACATTCTAAAAACATATGTTATGTTTTATTTATAATAAAGATGTAGGATTAATAATAACCTCAAAATTAAGATGGTAAATAATTTTAAATGTTCAAATCAAATTATTTCGTATATTTTATAACAACAGTTATAATAAAGGTTAAAAGAACCAGTAAGGCTCAGGTGTACACTTAATCAAAAACCTAACCAAAAAGTTACACACTATCAATTACCGAATATTATCAATAAATAGGCCTACTGTATGTCTTATTTATTTTTAATTAGGATGTAACATAGTTTTTCTTATTACTTTCTCCACCCTATACGTAGTATATGGAGAAAATATTGTTTTCGTAAAAATGTTCGAATTTGAATTTTCAGTTGAATTATCTGTTTTGGTGCTCCCAGAACCCCAAAAAATTGTTTAGTGCAATTATCTGTGTTGGTGCTCCCTGAACCCAAAAATATTTTTAGTGGAATTTTTTGTTTTGGTGCTCCCTGAACCCAAAAAAGTGTTTTTAACGTGGTGTCTGTCTGTCAGTGTGTCAGTATGTATACACGACCAGAGGGGACACTATTGGTCCGATTTTCATGAAATTTGGTATGTAGGTACTAAACCCTAATATCTCCAGGCGTTTTTTTCATTTTTTGGAATTTTTAATTTTTAAGGGTAATTTACCCCCCAAAACCAATAAAAAACGACAAAAATGCAAATTTCTCAAAAACGGCTCTAACGATTTTGATCAAATTTTCAGTATTTATAGTGCTTAAGATGCCAAACAAAATGACACCACCCGCTTTTATCAAAACTTCGGCGTTT
>JAGFPH010007453.1:52219-65346 GCA_018207615.1 Philaenus spumarius | reverse complement strand
GCCATTTACGTTAAGATCTAAACATCTAGACTATATATATATATATATATATATATATACATATAAAGGAATAGTTTACTATACACACACAATTTAAACCTTCAATGATGTATTTTAATAATTTGTATACTATCGATCTTTTTTGGCCAATGAATATTTATTAAAACTATACCATTTGAGTGTTATAAATATTTTCGACGTGAACTAATCAACTCCTATAGAAGCGAGTGTACGTCCGTACGTACAAACACACGTATGTACGTGAGTGACATACGATATAACAGCTGATTTCACCCAACATCTGTAATAGGCCTCCTTAAACAAACCAAGCTTAGATTATAGCCTACTTTGGGGTTATGTTTACAACTTTAATCTTTATAATTTCTTGTGAAGTTGATTTTTTAAATAAGAGTTATAGAACTAATGTATGCTATAATACGTTACAATATTTGCTTTGAGGTTACAAACAGTATGTAAATAGAGTAAAACCTTTTATCATCAATATATTCGTTTATACATATTTTAAGTTCGATTTGAATCAAATTTGATACACATGTTGGATGTCTACGTCGCTCGGACGAGTTCGTTAGCCAAAATATCCAACAATCGGAAGCACGTTTTTTGAGATTTTTCCTTTGAGAATGAATTTGTTTTTGAGTGTTTTCTACAAATATAAATGTAGGATGTTCTTCTGTACATTTAGTTTTTTTACGCGACTTTATAGCTCGCTTGGTTCCCCCAAAATCGATCAACCCGTAAAATACCATAAAAGTACCCGGTTCAAAGCCATGTGATGGATTCTACCGTGGGGTTGGCGTGCGAAGCACGCAATGCTTTGTGCATTGAAGAAACTCCCGTAACATGCGGATTGGCGTGCGAACCATTTTGCATTTATTCAGCACCATCGCGTCGTGAATAGACGTATTTCCCTAATTGTTGGTTGAAACCCTAAAACATAATCCTATAAACTTAATTTTGGAAATTTGCTCAACTCACGTCAGTGGAAAATATTGTTCGTAGAAAATATTTACAGTATGTTAAATGAACATATATACATGAAATGCACCTCTAACAAAGTGGCGTTTTTGCGCTTACTGGAGCATAATATGTAAAATGGGAAACATAGATTGATTTAAATGAAACTCTCTATACGTTTTTGGGCCAGTGAACTTTCCACATTTACACGATATTTCTTTCATACATTTATTCATATCTGCGATTGAAGCGGAAAGTACCCTTGCTACTAAAAATATATATAAAACTATTTTGTAGAAGATTTTTTAGATGCTCCAATTATACTGTACCAAACTCGCAGGGTGACACTTTAATTTCATTGTATTACAAGTAGTGATAGGTATCAAAAATAAAAAGTAAAATTAAATAACAGAAGGTTGCACAACGAAGGTAATACGGTTGACAAATGGACGAACAGTCATCGCGGACCTATAAGGACAACGCAATGGAAATGATAAGTTTCAAACATCTTCTTTTACAAAGCACAATCTCAAATTACCACATTCTATATAATTGTTTTAGGCTGGGCTATAAACTCTTAATAAACGACCCTTGTTCCATAAGCTTAGAATCCCGTTTAACCGACGAAGCAAAACGCTTTAATCTCTTTAAATGTTGATTCTCTCAGCAATTTACTGGTCTTTATGAAGCAAAATAAGATAATTTATGAATTAAGATACTATAATATAAAACAATTTGTATGAAATGTGATTTTAGAATAAGATTAGTAAACATACTTCGTACTGTTTCAAAGATAAAATATTCTTGATGATATTTGTATTTGTCAACATAAAATTTGAAAAGTTGTGAGTTGGTTTAAAGGAGAACAGCCTATTTAATAACTAATGATAAATAATTAAAGGCTGACACTATGTGCAGTATTTTATAAGGTGAGGTGAAAAGTATTCCTAGGCTATACAATTACGAGAAATAGGAACAGACTAAAACACGTCACCTATTTAGCTTGAACGGATGAATTTAAAATCCAAATTCTACAACAAGCAGTTTTGTGTGGTTCATGCGCTGATAATGGACGACCGCGTTTGTCAAAGAGAATTTTACCACTAAAGCATGTTGATAAGAGATGTTAAAGAAATGGTTAGAGGTAAGATATGATTCTGGGGAAACACTGCAAAGGACCGTGATAAGGAATTGTGTAGACTACTTAAAACCTATTGCCTAGCTCTCAGGCATGGAATTTGAAACACCTGATTCGTCAGGTTAAGAGACCGTTAGGTCGCCTAAAGATTCTACATATCTTTGGACCAGAATTACTTTGAGATCTGAATCATTTTTTACCTCATATCCAAATACGTGATCTTCTTCTGAAATATCACTTCTAATGTTGAAGCATTGGAAAGCGTGCGTCGTTTATGTTATGTTTTAAATCGTTTTACTTCTTGTCCTATATGAGTAGGAGACGTGGCTTTACCTGGAATCTAAGTTCTACCTTTCAAGACAGAATATCATGAAGCTTTGAGGTCTGAATAATTTTGTACCTCATGTCCAAATACGTGATCTTCTTCTGAAATATCATTTCTAATGTTGAAGCATTGGAAAGTGTGTGTCGTTTATGTTATGTTTGAAATCGTTTTACTTCTTCTCCTATATGAGTAGGAGACGTGGCTTTACCTGGAATCTAAGTTCTACCTTTCAAGACAGAATATCATGAAGCTTTGTTTGAATGTATTTAGTACTAAGTTAATCATCTCACATTGTTACCTTCAGGCTTGAGGGTGATTTAACATTTTGTTAAACCTCTTTCTAAGGTGTTAACTACCGTTACAATTACTACATACTCATAATTTCTAGAAACACTTGAACTATTTTTCTCTGAACGTTGAATTTCTTCTTAGTCCTATCATTCAGTCTCAGGAGCATGAACTTGTTACCTTACTCCTCGTAGATCAGGAATCGTAAACGTTACTTAGTTAAAATGTTTTGTTTTGTTTAAGGATGTATTAATTTAATACAGAAGTTATAAAATGTTTTGTTTTAGCTGATTGTAACACTCCCACGAACACTTATAGGAAACACGTCCCAAAGGAAAATCAAGGTGTCATTCGATTAAGACACTTTGTGGACGTACTTAGCAAGTTTACTAAGTGGACCTAATTGGTCCACGAGTTAAACAAGGTGGTAGAGTTGGTTAACAGTAAATGAATTTAAAGTGTGAATTTTGTTTTGTGATTGGATAGAAGTAATTAGAAATGTTTTTAATGGGCAATATCGGATGGAGTACACGAGTGAGTAGCTTTTAGATTTCAAACAAAACTAATTTGATTTGATGAAAAATATAAAATGTTTTCAGTTAAAGGCTTTAACCTCCTCATTTGGATCTAGTTTGAATACAAATTATGTTTCAGACCGTTTGCCAGACTCGTAGTTCATTAATTTTGTCGTATGTTGTGATGACATATTGGAATGAAGGTAACTTTAAAAGCACTAAAGAAAAGTTGAACATATTTATAGGTTCGACAATTGAAGAGAAATTCCGAACTCTTATCATACTAATTTGTCATTATATTCGATGTTAACCAGAATTGAAAAAGGTCCCGAAGTGAAATTTTATATAATTATAAAGTCTGCAATCCAAATATGTTTCATTAATCGGCAATAAAAAACCAAAATTTTCTATAATTTTTTTTTAAGGAGGGAAAGTAATACCTCTGTTTACAATTCATAATTAATGTACGATTGTAGTGTGTTTCAGAGCTATCACGTTTTTTTACTGACCCCCCTCCACCCCAACATAATTTATTCTCGTCGAAACGTTATTGGAGCACACGAAGTGTTGGCGTGTAGTTGTAACATTCGTGGAAAACGAAAATATTTGAATTAAATTTGACATAATATTTATTCCAAAAACTGAAGCTACATCTAAGTATTTAAATCCACATTATGTAAGTTAACAACCCATTTAGCTAAAAATATGGTTTTAAAATCTTGAAAATAGTATAAGAACTTATAAAGAAAATTATAAATGTTATATTAAAATTGTTTATATAAACTTATTTATGATAATAATCTATACCAGGTGTCTTAAAAGTCCCACCCTCCCCCTTTAACTTTTGTGTTTGTTAAAACAAACAAATATCCTTTGGGGAACGATACTAACTTAGCCCAAAGTATCTTTCGAAGCAATCGGACATTTTGAGTGTCTCCTAAAAATGGGGGATTTTGGGGGCAACTCAAAATTTTTAAATGGGAAGTATGGTCATGTGATACCTCATTTTAAAGGTTTATTTAAGACTAGGAAAATGACATAAAGAAAATAAAAATCGGACCACCCAAAACAAAATGGCGACCATAAACATGTTGAAATAAATCGACATAAAGTTGATAATTCCTCGAAAAGGAAGAGTGTTTAGCAAACATTTCAAGAGAAAAAAACAGTTTATTTCAAAGTTCTTGACCTAAAATATTGCTTCCAAATTGATTTCGTAATTTTTAAGTCGACTCCTACATCTTAGAAAATTGTGTAAAAAATAAAAGTGAAATATCCAAGGAACGGATAAAAATATCAATATAACCTGTGCATAGTTATACAACCAGCTAATTCGAAAAACTCCAATAACCAACTCCTCGAAAATATTGTGCTAAAACTGTTGGTGTCATAATTTAGTACTCCAAGGAATGTATATTTTGTGTAGGGTATCGTTTGAAAGGGCTTTATTTAGGAAAACTAACTAATTTTGTCCCGAAAAGGTTGATAAAAAAGCACCACGACTTTTTCTAAACGTAATGATTTTTTTTTATCCTGTGTTGTTATCAGAAACCTTAGATACGCTTAAGTTGGCCGGCTTGACGGAGTTGGCTAGCAGGGTTGAGTCGCTCTCGTTGATTGCGGTCTTGTGCCTGTAGTCAAATACAGATGAACAGCGTGCTGTGGTATTGTAGGCACGTTGCTCTGTTAAAGCTGTATTCTGGAATATTTACAGATGTCGGATGATTACAGATGTCCTCTTGAAGACCTGGGTTCGCTTGTTAGGTTCCCTCTTCGTTAAGATCTCATGTCAGTAATCTGCTTGTCTGTATCCTGAAGTTCCAGAATGAAGTTTATGCCTTACAGAGTAAACTGTAGGTGACAATTTTTTATGTGTGAAAAAGCGACGGTACATATATTTTTCGTTCATATTATATACGACAGTAGAATATTTATGTTCTCATTTCCTTAACTGGCCCCTAACCTGCGTAGTACATAGTTACTGGCTATCAATTTAAATGCGCTATAAGCTACTATCTTGTCTTCATTAGTCTAACTGACATTAAGTAAAAACGTTAGTATATAACCACTGGTCCCCACTCTCTATAAATCCTACCCGGTAGTTATCGTAATTGGTTAGCTGGTTAACTAGATATATTAAGAGTAGCCTATGTCGTGTTAATGTTTTGATGTTATACTTGGTCAAACTTTCAGGGCAGAGGATGGACGGAACCCTTGTTTCACTTCTCAGGTTTATGTTCAGTTGTTCAGGTTTAGTTTAAGATATTATGTCAACCGCGTCTAGATCATGCTTCATTGTAGAAAATTCCAAAACAATAAAGTCATAAATAAAATAAATTTCGTTTATCGTATAACATTAACCTATCCAATACAACTGGATACTATTTTCACTGTACATTTTCTAAAAAGCCACCATGATTTATTAAATTCTGTCTGCATTCAATTATTCCCGAACTAATAATTAGTTTATTGAGAATCACTAATTTTGATTAAAGAGATCCAGTGGCGCTCTCTATGATAGACGTAATTTGAAATTAGTTTCAGGTCAACCGAAGTTCAGTTGAGAATGTAATTGATTCCCCAGCCACTCCACCATTTGGAAATGGTTAACGAGTTACACGCAGCCACTCACCATATGGAGCTTATAGTTTATTATGGCTTATTTCACACATCTACCTGATTCGTAGAGATCAATATACAAACTGTATCAGGCACGGGTATATTATAAAAACTATGAAAACGCGTATTTGTGTTTCAGAATGTATAGTGTGTTTAGTGTTTCAATTAGTTTATACAATACATTAAGGCTCTGCTGAGGTGGAAATAAGCAGACAGTAAAAGTAAAAACGGCTTCGTTATTTGATCTAAACGAAGATTTTCATAAAAAAGAACTAACAAAATCGGACGAGAATTGTTCGATAGTATAAGGCTGTTTCGATATTACATTGACAGCATATCTAAATGTATCATTAATTTAAAATAGTTTCTTATTACATTTTACTAAACAAAATTATTATAAATGTTACTTAAAAGTTTTTTATTAAGAATACAATTTCTAAAGTTAATTATTGGGGTAGGAGATTTGTGACTGGCAGGTACCTTTTTGCTGACTGCTACGCGTATAGATGCAGATAGAAAATGTAAAGTTTCTATTTGTAGAGTTGATCGAATTTGAAATGTTAGGTACTTGCTAAACGCAGAATTAGATGCCCTACAACCTTCATTCGGTACGTCTTTTCATTTAGTGTAGCCCATTCCATGGTACGGACGTTTAAAAGTCTTTATATTAACTTTTTAAGAAAAGTTGGTAAAACTCATTATTTTTGTACCATTGATTGTGACCATATTTCAGGGTCAAATTAAACGTTGTGGGTAACCAATCAACGTAGAATTTAGTGTTCTTTAATTTTTAAGAGAGTAAACTTTTCTGTAAGATTCTTACTTTAGGAGTTAAAAGAAAAAAACTGAAAAATGTTCGAAACATTTGGGGGTTTTTGGACCCCTAATTTGAAGCTTGCAGCGGGGTGTGGTGCAAACATGAGATACTTCAATTTGATGCCAAATAAAGCGATCAAAACGATTTCCAGCTTTCCAACATTCATTTCGAGAAACCACCCCAAAATGGTCTTTTTTAACTGGAATAGTAAACAAATTCAAAAAATGTATTGGTAAGAAATTCGATTTGACAAAAATTTTAAATTGTAAGTTCTTATTAAAACTTGGCAATTTTTCTTATAAAACTTACAAAGAAACAACGACAGAAAACATTCTTTGCTTTATTTATACACCTGAAATAGTTATGTAGCTGTAAAATAATTAAGTTTTTTTTTATAGTGGGAGCTGAAACACTTGTTATTTATCATATAACTAGGGGAGACCCCTGCGTGCTCCGCACGCCAACCCCCAATGGAACCTTCCAAAAACATATGTTATGTTTTATTTATAATAAAGTTGTAGGATTATTAATAACCTCAAAACTAAGATAGTAAATAATGTTAAATGTTCAAATCAAATTGTTTCGTATATTTTATAACATCAGATGTAATAATGGTTAAAAGAACCAGCAAGGCTCAGGTCTACACTTTTAAACCCTAAGCTAAAAGCTAGAAATACAGAAATAATTGCTTCAAATTTTGAAATCAGCTGTTAATGGAAATATTGGAGCAACCAGTTATATTATGGTATCTGTTATTTTATTCAATTGGTTGCTATGGTAATAAATGTAAATACATGTGTGTTGGTTTATCATTCTAGGCCTAACCTAAGAAATTTTTCCGATTAATTTACACATATTGAAATAAAAAAAGGTTTTTGTCGAAATTAATTACCTATCTTACTCAGGGATAGTGTAGCTTTTTATTAGTAAAACTATTTTTTCAATCGGTTCTGTAGTGCCAGAGATTACCCCCCTACATACAAACAAACAAAAAAACAAACTTTACCTCTTTATAATATTAGTATAGATCAAATGTTTTAATGTTAACTACAGAACAGCTGTTTTATGTTTTTAATTTATTTAATACCAAATGTTTTAATGTAAACAAAGCAGATGTTCTTAAATTCTCATGTATTTCTTATGGGGATTTTTCGTTTTTTGGGGACCCCAAAAACCCCTTAGTTTTTAATTTTATAAAAAACTTTTATTTTTCCCTCGTTGCTTGAATCGATACCTTTAATTTGTTACCTCTCCCATAATCCTCCGATTTACCAAATTCCCACAATTTTGAATCTAAAATTTCGCTTACAGAATTATATATAAGGATTTAATTTATTTAATACCAAATGTTTTAATGTAAACAAAGCAGATGTTCTTAAATTCTCATGTATTTCTTATGGGGATTTTTCGTTTTTTGGGGATCCCAAAAACCCCTTAGTTTTTAATTTTAGAAAAAACTTTTATTTTTCCCTCGTTGCTTGAATCGGTACCTTTAATTTGTTACCTCTCCCATAATCCTCCGATTTACCAAATTCCCACAATTTTGAATCTAAAATTTCGCTTACAGAATTATATATAAGGACAAGGCGTAATGCACAGATGCAATTACAATTACATCCTTATATATAATTCTGTAAGCAAAATTTTAGATTCAAAATTGTGGGAATTTGGTAAATCGGAGGATGATGGGAGAGGTGTCAAACTAAAGGTATCGATTCAAGGAACAAGGGAAAAATATAAATTTTTTCTAAAATTAAAAACTAAGGGGTTTTTGAGATCCCCGAAAAACGAAAAATCCCCATAAGAAATACATGAGAATTTAAAAACATACAACAGCTGTTCTGCAGTTTACATTAAAACATTTGGTATTAAATAAATAAATTAAAAACATAAAACAGCTGCTCTGTAAAATAAAAGTAAATTCTATTTTTACATAAAATCTGCTACTTATTAAGCTATAAAAGATACACATTGACACACACACATAGAGACACCTTATAAGTGTGATTTTTGGAAGGTTGTATGGCTGTTCTTCATACATTTATACTAATATCTTAAAGAGGTAAAGTTTGTTTGTATGTAGGGGGTAATCTCTGGCACTACTGAACCGATTGAAAAAATAGTTTTACTGATAAAAAGCTACACTTTACCTGAGTAACATAGGCTATAATTCATTTCGATAAAAACCTTTTTTTATTTCAATATTTGTAAATTTAGTCGGAAAAAATTCTTAGGATAGGCCTAGAATGATAAACCAACACATGTATTTACATTTATTACCATAACAATAAATTGAATAAAAGAACAGATAATATATAGCTGTTTGTTCCAATATTTCCATTAACAGCTGATTTCAAAATTTGAAGCAATTATTTTTGTATTTCTAGATTTTAGGTTAGGGTTTTAAAGTGTAGACCTTGCTGGTTCTTTTAACCATTATTATAACTGCTGTTAGGAAATATAAGAAATAATTTGATTTGAACATTTTCATTATTTACTATCTTAATTTTGAGGTTATTATTATTAATCATATAACTTTATTATAAATAAAACATAATATTTGTTTTTAGAAGATTCCATTGGGGGTTGGCGTGCGGAGCACGCAGAGGTCTCCCCTAGTGTAACTCTATATCCTTTAGGAAGTAATTTTTATATATTGGTCCTGAAGATTATATATTATTTCGCAAAGGAATGTCTTTATCTGCGAATACGTCGTTATTTTTCAACCAAATTTGTACAAATGAATATATTTGTGTCAATTGAATCGCATTTTGTTATTTAAATGGAATACATTTTTGTAGGAATTATCCCTTACTTTTGTGGAACCAGTTTACGTAGGCTCCTGACAAATGTACCAATTTGAATCCCAAACATTCTGATACTCCCCAAAAATATAAAATTTATCATTTCCTCCATTTAAGCTTGTAAATAAATACAAAATTATAAGTCCTAAAAATACACCGTCTAATTTATACGAGAGAACCATCTCATGAACTCGCCCTTAGTGTGAAGACTTCAACGTATAATAACAGATAAATCAATATAATGAAGCTTCAACCTTCCAATATTCCTAAAAAAATATAAAATGTGACGTTTTATAACTTTAAATGTGTTAAATAATACTAAACGCAAATGCCTTCAAGTCGTTGTGACGAGTGTTATAGTCATTTTGTATTTACAACTAACAGCTGATTTATTATTAGTGAAAACTCACTATGAGCTTTAAATAGTTAGACAGCTGACCAAGGTTTTGAAATAATTTCTGTACAGTGGACAACAAATTAATTTATCCTTTGTGGAGTTATTATTAATCCTGTATAAATGTGTTCGTTTTTGCTTCGGCTCACATTAAAATGCCGAAGTATTGAAATTTGTGAAAATTCTAAAAATTTTACCCCCACTTTTTATGGCTTTTCTCGACGTTTGTGAGCTCTCTGAATACGATAAAGCAATACAAAATGTTGTGTCCGTGTGTCTGTCTATCTGTGGACAAGATACATGCTCTCACCGATGTCGTAGAAAACTTCTTGTGGTGCTAAAATCGTCGTAATTTTATTGCGGAGAGTTGAAAAGCTCACTAGGAAAGCCGCATTATTTTATAAGTTAAGTATAAAAGGTAAACTAATTATTTTGTATTCATTTAATTTTTTTAAATTTTATTTAACATATTTCTTTTTTCATAAATTAACTATAAAATATTGGAAGTGGTGGTTAAATATTTTCCAACACATAAATTGTATTTGTAAATAATAGCAAAACAAATTTAATAATGTACAGTTACGCAATGTTGCCCAGGTCCAAATCTCGTAGCTGGTTTAGTGCTACGACGGACGCCCTCTTCATTAGTCTAACTAAAAGCAATTTAAAAAAATTTAATTTTTTTATTAATAATGTCCTAATTTAAAATATTTAGCGTGGGATAAGTTGTACAAAAAGTGTAAGTTAAATTCCAAATAAATAGTTTAAAAAATAAATATTCACCCCATTCATTGGAATATTGAGGCGTTCAGAAGTCAAACAGACTAATTCCATTTTTTTCGAAAATTAGATAATAACATGGTTGGGTTGAATCAGTGAATACTTTTCAGTGGGCAAGACGATTACTTCCGCAGTTCGGTGGTTTACCTATAGACTGCGCTATCTATTCTGGCAACCGAACATTTTACCAGAAGTTACAGTGGCCAACATGATTTCCATGACTCCATAACATTTATCAAGACCGATCACTACGGCAAAAAAGAAAGACTTGGTGGACCTTTTGAAGTATATATCTCATATTCACCACCAGTAGCCTATTATAAACACTTAAGTACTAAAATAGGTACCACGCAAGCCGAACCTGTCAGTTATGACAATTGCATCACTTATGCAGAATAGAATAATTTAAATTAGGACATAAGTTTTCACTTTTTCCAAAAGCCAAATATTAGTTCGTTTAATACAACAATACTGATGACTTTTTATTTTGTTTTATTTTATTTATTAGTAATAAAACTACCTACAGTCGTGGTCATAGAGATTGCAACACACTTAACAATAATGAAGGATCTCCTTTAACCAATGTTGTTCTTAACGTTTGATAATTTTAAAATATTTTGCAAAGGAAAAGAGTCTGTTATGAGCCGTGAAAAATGGTTAAATCTGAAATAAAAAATAAATAATATTCATAAAATGATAGATACAATTTTTAGTGCTAACGTAAATTAAAAAAAAAAAATTACATACTCATATGAATTTATTTGGACAAATTGTATAAAAACATTAAAAAAATATTTGTTGAAATATTAATATAAACTAGTATTTTGTCGAACCGCCATTAGCCGTGATAACTGAGGCGATCCTGTTTGGCATTGAGTCGATCAAATGTTTTATGATTTCGTCACTAATCTCCTCATTCCACATTTTCTCGATTGCCTGTTTCAGTTCATCTTTATTCTTAGGCTTTGCAATACATTTATTTAGGATTTGTTTACACATTTAGTATCAAAAAGATAACAACCATAGGTGATGCAATTTCTATTACCACGACTGTACACAGAAATCACTCGGAATCTTTTACCTTCAGTTGTCAATGTGACTAACTCCAGTGACTTTTTTTTAAATAGAGAAAATATTCTTTATATTTTTACAATGAAGAAAAGTCAACCCTTGATTGTAAGCAAATTAATGCGTTCAATCAAAATATGGGGGAAAAATGAGAGAGTTTTTTTTATAGATAAATAACTTTAACTGTTTCTACTGAAAATTTTCATTTGATGGAGTTAGTTCAACGGCTTCAGCTCAAATCTATTTCATCTGGATTATATCACTTACAAAATTAATTTGTAACAGCCTTTCCTATATTGTTTCAAAATAAAATACTGCCATTAAAACATCTGTTCGTTTACAAAGCCTTAAAAGTTTTCTATAAAAGGAGCGTTAACTTAAATTCACTTCAATATTACATAATCAGAAGCCAGCAGCAAGGAAATATGATTAGACGATAAGATTTGTTTTTACCTGAAAATTTACAAAAGGAAATTGCGTATTGAAGCATTAATTGAAAATATTTCGGTGTGCTTTCTTTATCGTTCCAAAGTTTATTATAAAAAGCCCAATAGTCAGAGCTTCGGGAAATTACGTTCAATATAGTTAAGCTTTTGAAACAGTTCAAGAAATTTTGAAGCAACCTGTATAAGGTTTCAATTTTAGCAAAGCTTATAGTCATTAGAAACACTGCATAAACTAGCCTATCAAAACCAAACGCAAGCAGTATAATCGGCCGGATTAAAGTTAGTAATTGCACGTGATTCAATGAATAAAGTTGCGGTGGAAGTGAAGACCACGAACTGTATCAAAACTAACAGTAATGGTATATCTACAAGCCATAAAATCCCCGCTTTTGAAGGCAGTTATGCTCGTGTATTAATTTAACTTTATCTCCAACAATAAACTCTAGAGCTTCTCTTACGGCCTCTGATTGTTAAGCTTGCTGAATAATATAGTTATTACCTTACTTCTGGAACAGGGATTACTAACCATTGCACCACGTTCGTAGATATTCAGGTTTTATAGTTTTTACTATACAACAACGAGTTAAATACTCAAATGTTAAAAACGTATAACTATTAATAGTTTTATCAAAATAGTAGCCTAAAAGTAGCTTTTTCAGATAGGTCGAAATACACAAATTTATCTCACTACACTCTCAGTAATAATGACAGATTATTATTGTCGTAG
Source organism: Philaenus spumarius (assembly GCA_018207615.1). Lineage (NCBI taxonomy): Eukaryota > Metazoa > Arthropoda > Insecta > Hemiptera > Aphrophoridae > Philaenus > Philaenus spumarius. The sequence continues at coordinate 52,450 of JAGFPH010007453.1, read as the reverse complement.
GAGAGTTTGAATGTTGGTTTTCCTTTTCTTTTTTCATAGGCCTAACCCTGTACCACTTTTTGACTCCCAAAGAATTGCCAACCATTACGTAGAATCGTTATCGGTGGAACAGATGCAGATGACTGTAAAAATGCCGACCAAAAATATGTATATAGATTTTGAAGATAAAACTGTTCAATTTCCTCGTGACAAATCCGACTCGCTTATTGTAAATGTATTCCCGTTACGATA
>JAGFPH010007453.1:0-20085 GCA_018207615.1 Philaenus spumarius | reverse complement strand
GAATAAATTAATCGATGTTTATTACGATTACTTTAAATTATCAAATTTATTTTGAAACAAACCAAGGGTTTGACCCATAGCTGCCAGTTTTCTCCCCTTCTATTATTTATAATCCCATACATTCGTATTACAGCGTCACCCTTCGCGTTTCCAAATTGATTAATGGTCAGTATGATTTTTAACTGTAACTACATTTGTTTTGGTTAGACACGACGATTTACTATTAGCAGTCACACACAGCGGGCGTATTATCTTATTTATGTGATAATTTTAAATTTATCAACATGGCGTACTTGTAAATACAATTTTTATATATAAATCACAAATACTATTAATATGGCAATATTTAAGCTATACAAAGACGAAATGATAAAAATAGATTAGAATCCTGACGCATGCGCAGTAGGGTCAGAGTTTTGATTAGGTCAGAGGCACTTTGATCGGCATAGGGTAGCGAAATCCTGGATTCTGAGTCAGAGTTTTCGTCTGAATGGCAGGGATTATTAATTCAATACATTTTGTTATATAAAACAATAACAACAAAAGATACATTTGCTTATAGACTTTACTTAATGTCAGCCACTAAGATGGGGATTGGAATAACTCTAGCATGGACATCCCACCTTGCCAACTGAGCTAGCATCCCTCCCTACATCGCTAATAATATTAAACATTGGTTCAGGTAATTTCAAAGGTTTGACAAACAAATTATGAGATTCGATTAAGTACTATTTATATATATTTTCAGGGCTATTGTATAATTTTAAGCACTAGGATTGGAAAATTACAGGTGTGGAACACATTTGAAACATCTTTGAAAGCTCACTTTCTCGCGTCTAAAGTAGTAAACATTAAAACTGTCTAATAAAAACATTTTTTGGTTTTCATTTTCCATTTGTCAAACATTTTTCTTTCAATTTATCACCAGTTTTACATTTGGGCATAAAACATAAAATTGCATAAAAAAAGGTGGTGAAATTACTAGACTGTGACACGAATATAAATAAGTAATTAATTTATAAAGGTTGCTTTATACAGTGCTGGAAAACTTGAAACAAATGAAATTTAACATTCAACAAATAAATGTTTATAAGTTAACGTTTAAGCATTTGAAAAATATGTTTCAAAAAGTTGAATATTCGAGGTCAAATAATCAAAAACAAACACAAACGTCCGTGGCCATCAGCCAGACCTGATAATACGACCCTGTATTATACAGTGATTTTCCCTAAAGTGTCTTCCCAGTTGAGTTCTATGTGGTAACTGCAGTAACATCGAACCTACTAGTTGGAAGTTTCAACAACAGCAGACTTTAACCTATCCGACACTCTGCTTCTTTCATCCTATACTAGCTGGCCCGATCCGGCTTTGCCGAATAGACAAATCAAAATTAAATGTATACTAACAAAAAATGTATATCATTAAATATATTATACTATGCATTTCTTATGGGGATTTTTAGTAATTTTGACCCCCCAAACACCCATTAAATTTCAAATTTTTTTAAAAACCTTTCTTAGCGAGCACCTAGGACCCTAGAGGAAGCTACATACCAAATTTAGTTCCAATCCGTTCGGTGGATTTTTTTTGTTGTAACTTTGACCCCCTCTCAAACCCCTTCTAAAATTTCGAATTTTTCTAAACCCTTTCTTATCAGCACCTACGGTCCTAGAGAAAGCTACATAACAAATTTCATTTGGTTTTATAGAAATCGTAATTTAGTAATTTTGACTCCCCTCCCCCCAACCCCCTCTAAGATTTCAAATTTTAGAAACCCTTTCTTATCAGCACCTACGGTCATAGAGAAAGCTACATACCAAATTTCATTAAAATCCGGTTGGTAGTTTTTGAGAAATCGTTATGAGTCAGTGAGTGAGTGGTATTTGGCTTATATATATATAAGATTATATACGAGATTATGGCTCGTATATATAGATAATAAAGAGGAAAACTGTGTGTTTATAAACTTCATAACTTCTTATCTAATTCCGATGAAAGTTTTACTGATTTTGACTGCATTTACTCCCGAAAATCCTGGACAATTTTCATAGTTTATTTTCTCAATTTTGTTTAGCATTACTTAAACCCAGGCGATTGGTTGCTTGTTATGGTACATCAACTTATTTCCCAACGTTTTCAAGAAAAACAATATTGCAGTATCCTTCCATACAACTAAAAGTTTATTTACAACGCTGAAACGTAAAATCGACACCCCAATTAAGAAAACGTCCGGCGTTTATAAAATCAAATTTCACGAGTGCAGGAAGTATTACATAGGTCAGACAGGGAGAGCTTACAGTGAACGTTACAAAGAACATTCCGAACGACTTTCATTCTACCTACGCATATGTACAAATGTTATTCTAACGAATGCTACAAAAGAGTACTAAATATATAAAGCATTAAAAAAAACAGACGACATCTTAAACGATCAACTATTGTTACATTTGTACTACAGAACAAAAGTAAAACTACCAGTCAGTAGGAATGGATTGGACAAACTATCATAATGTATTATGAGTGATTTGGTACCACAAATTTGCAAAAGTGTATATTTAGTCAATTTATCTAAACAAAGTTTACATTTTAGTGATTGAATTAAGTTGTAGGTTAGCTAACTGTCGGATTACAATTGCACCATTAAAAATCACCAACTATGTTGTAATTTTGTCATCGATGTACCCAGTCAGCAGAGTATATTCATCGTCATAAAAACTTCAACCAAATTTGTACGTAATCTGTAATCTCCTGTAAGAGATATTTGTTTTAATATTTGCATTTAATACTAAACCACATTTTTGTAAAAACTAACAAGCCTATGTTAATCAGGAAATTTTAATTTCACCACCAGATAAAGACGTGAAAAAATGTTTCAGTAATTTCTGATGTACATACATATAACGTTTACCTCTTTAAGATATTACCACAGATTTAATTTATTGTAATTCTTCGTTCGACAGGTTAAATCATTCAAACAATATACATAGCAAGGGGCAAGCCTATGTATATAGGCTAGAGCTAGAGACACAGAAGACAGTCTTTGAAGTGATTAAAGAAAGCAATTTCTTCGCAAGTCTCAAAGGGTCAAAGGAAAGACTTATATACAAGAAACAAGTCTTTGTTTTATCTAATATAAGACTTTAAGTGGGGACTGTTTTACTTTAGTTCCTTCTATTAATATTAAACGAGTTAAATAGTAGAACTAAACCATCTCATGCTTTAATTGTTCATTAGAAGCCATTTATATTATTGTTAAAACAGTGTTGTGAACAAACAAAAAAAAACTATTACAATAGACATTTTTTAAGATTGGTGTAACGAACTTATGGAAAACGTAATGATTTTTTAAAAGAAACGGAACATAATGTAAGGTAAGTATTGTTTTAAAACATATCCCTCTAATATACATAATCTAGTAAAGAAACGGAGCAAATGTAAGGTGAACTATTTTTATTTAATTTTGAAAAATTAATGTACCTATTAATTTTGTTATTTGAATTTTTGAAAAAATGTACCTGTAGTTGAAAAAACATGGGTTTCGGTTAAAACAGATTGAAAATTGTATTTAAGTTGAGTCAAGTGACAAAAATCGGCAAAAATAAACATTTTCTGTTTTTTTTCTTAATCTGCCATTATGTTATAGGTTACTGAACTCATATATATGCATAGTCTTTATCTGTGATTTCCCCGAAATTTAACTTTTTTCCACATATGTACCTTTTTCTTAGGAACCACTCATCAGATTAAGATTAAAAAATTACAGTTATACTTTTCACCAGTAGTCACATTTTAAGCACAATATATTTAAAAAAAAATATATGTAGCCTAATTTTGGTAAACAAAAATATTTATTTTGTAAAAAAATTACGATTTTTAGTTAATTTGTTTTTAATATTTTAAATATATATAAAAAAAAGTTTTTTGCGCTATTAATGTTAATAAGCGTATATATAATACTGTCCAAAAGTTTAATCATGATAGGTCTAGAGGTTCCTGTGAAAAGGTGCATAAATTTAACAAATTAACATTGAAAGGATAGGCTGTACCGAGCCCCCTTAATAACATGGTGGCGGTTTTTTAGAACACAAAATGCTTAATTTTAAGTTACTATTTGGAATTTTTTTTGTAAAACCCATCTGTTTATGGAATTTCATTTTTATGTGTTGTTTATCGGGCGTTATTCATAAGTGGGTTTACTAGACTGGTATAACCATTATAATTGTATATTGTAGGCAAGACATGATCGAAAGCACAGTCGTCACTAAACACGGGCAACATTACAAAAAAACTAAAGCAAAGGAGCCAGACTTGTTAACTTTGGACCACCAATTAGTTTCTCTTTTAGTCTGTCATAACCATTAGAGACAGTATGTATAAAATATTGAAATATTTTTATCTGGAAATATGTTTGAAAGGTATATCTAAAATGAATATCTTCTGAAAACAATGCCTGTAATCGATGTGTCAAAGGGAAAGAATCAAAGGACATACGTAATCCACGAAATTGAACGCATCAGCAGTTGTTTCTGACAAGGCCTTATCTCCTGCGCAAACATGACATATTCGCAAGACAAATTCTGAGTAAAGCTTTCAAACATGCGGAGAAATTTGTAATTTCCAGCGTATTGAGTTTTATTCAAAGGACAAAATATAACAGTGTTCTACACTAGGACGTTTATCATTAAAACTGAACACATTGTACGGAAATAATTGTATCTATGTTATTACTTGGTTGTGAGCTGAATTACTTCTAAATTTTACAGTTAATCTTCTTTAGTACCATACGAAGTTGTACACTACGTCATGGAGTTTTATAAAACTAAGTAATATCGAGCCAATGTACAACCATCTTGATGTTTTACTTTTTGACAAATATAGAAAGAAAAAGAAAGCTGAAAACTTTGGTTTTTAACACGCACAGTTCTATACGCCCTCCGTTACGTTTTAGGCAAACCTTGTAGCGTTGTTGAAGATCTAACATGCTGGTGAAAATAGGTTGTTGCGTGCTTCTAACGTAGCTGGTTATTTCTTCATAAAACTCAGCAATGGTATCCGGTGGCACATTTTGGAAGATGCTTTACTTCGTCATTTCACACACATAAGCGTGTGTTGGGGAAAGTTCGGGAGAATGGGATGGGTATGGAAAATTTGTTCTTCAGGTAATCAGGCACTTGCTAAACTATCTTTGCATTAAAGCAATAGTGGCTGCAGCAATGTTACTGGCGGCAGATTCTAGCACTATAAACCCTTTCCAAATCCCCTGCAATAGGTTGACGAACGGCCTCCCTGTAAAGTATCTTGCTTACATTAATAGCATTCCCGTTATCTTCAATGCAATAAATACAGATCCACTATCTCACCCTGGACCATACTGTTAGGCACCCAATATGTTGTGACTTCTCTGCGACATCTTTAGGACGTTGAAATCCAAGCAAACCGTTTCTTCTGAAACCCATACATTTTGTAGGAAACCAGGATTTTCATAGTTCATTGTTAACATTGAGGAGTAACTACTTATTTTTTTCTCCTTTACAATTAAAGGTTGACCTCTTTGTATTCCACATGGAAATACACCAAGGTTTGTAAACATTCTCCTCAAAGATCTATTACTGATGTTTATTTTCAAAGATGTCCTTTAAGGCTTCTTTTCGTAGACTGCAGGACTTGCTGAAGAATTCTACTGTGTAATTACCGTTTTTGATCGGCCATTACGCTGAGTCAAAACACTACTCGAACGACAGAACTCGTTAACAAAACTTAACATTACGGGAGTCTGTTTGTGAAATAGTTCTTGAAACTCTGCAGCAATTCACATCAAATTACCGTAACGACATGATCTAAACAATGCTCTACGATAAACACTTTCTCTGTAGTGTTAAGAACCGCTACAGCATTAACTAGCTTCATACAAGAAAGTAATAAGCAACGTGGCCTGGCAACAACCAACAATGTAATCAGCTGTTCTAAAACCCAACCACAGCTGACGTAATTTCAGTACTGTTTAATTCTAAGCATACCGTACCTGAGCGACCAAGTAGTGTACAAATAACAGATGAACAACCGATTCAGTTGATTTTTTGGTTAGTTTTGTACGGAACTGATATTTTTAACGATAATTCGCCCTAAACGGTGTTTAGATAATAATAAACTTGATTTTATGGCAATTGAAACGGTAGCTCCCTGTAAAATCACAAGTCAAAAATACTAAGCTATCCACACTCATGGAGGTCGAGTGGAATAAAATATTAAAGGTCATTTATAGTTGAATTATTTTGTAATTGAGCTTTGGTCATATCGCCAACCATTTGAAAATTACGTTGTAATAAACCTTTTTGAACGTTTTATAGGCCTATGTCTCTTTTGAAAAATAGAAACGAATAGAGAAAATCAATAAATTTATATAAATATGTTAAATAAAAACAAAATTATGTTAGTAAACAGTCATTGTTATTAAAGTTTAAACTAATATACTCTTAAAAGTGCCTAAATTATGTCTATTAAATTATGTAGGTTGGTGCTTTTTCAAGTTTTTAGGTATTTTTTGTTTTTAGTGTTTTGGTTTTTAGTGTCATTTTGTTTTTAGGTGATTTGTTTTTGGCATTTTTTGTTTCATGGTCTTTTTTGTTTAAATTTTAATTGTTTTTAATTATTGTGTTTTTAATGTATTTGTTTTTAGGAGTTTTAGTGTTCTTTTGTTTGTTAAATTTTGGTTTTTTAAACTGTCATGACCAAACTTTAAACATAACAAATAATGAGCTATAAAATATCTTTAATTTCCAGTCGTCGTAGAATGTAATTTGACTGGTTTTTATACATAGACTTTTTCATTTATCCGTTGTTTTAGTTTGTTAAAGTTTTATGAAATGAGTCCAAACTGCAGATTGCTTGAAAGGATATTTCAGTAGGTATGTTTGGTAAAATGTTAAGTGCAGAGAGTAAACTGTTAAAAATACAAACACAGCAATTTTTACGTTTAAGTTTGCCATCGAACCACCAAGAAATGTGAAAAACCCCCCAACAAAAATGTATAAACTTAATTTAAGCTGTGAATAGCGCTGTACTTTTGACTCTTTATGCACCTTGCCCATAGGGCATATGAGGCCCTTACGCAAGTGCTTTATATAAAAGATATTAATGTAATACAGTTTAAACTCAAACAGAAATTTGAAAAAGAATGAATGAATGGATTTTTAGTTACTCGGATGAATTTAGCAAAATTGATAATGTGTTTGTTGTGTAGATTTTATCTACTCTAGTGTGATTTAGTCTATATATGATAGGCCTAATGTTTTAGTACATTGATACACTTTATCTGAATTGTTTTCCTGTGTTGTAGTTGTATTGATGTGGTCATCCAATGACTATGTTGTCTTAGGAACAACAATAATAAAAATATAATTAATTATTCTGACATCGATTTTTGTTTACATTTTCGGGCTATTTAATAATGGGGATTTTATAAATTCAAACGATAAAGTCAGATTGTACGAGTTAACCTCCACGGCGGGAGTTATGCGAGTCATTTCCTCCCCTTCAAAAACAATGTATTTTTAATGGTAGCTAGCGACATTGTGAACCCTCCCCTTCATTGCGCCCTCATATTCTTTCATAATATTGCTGACCGATCCCCCTCATCTGTGGACCGTAAATGATAATTAGTATTTTGATAAAATAATTATAGCTTTAGGTGTTTTTATTTTTGTGAAACATAGAAAACAAGGGCAACCATTTAAATGTTTGAAACACAATATATGCACCCATACAGAATTCCGTAATTAAAGATAACATCGTGCACATATGGATCGGTTTCAATACACAGGCAAACTCACTGCAATGGTAAAACGTATTACGTAAACATATATAATTTAACAGTCACTACTGTACCTCACACGATATGACTACAACTGACATGTATTGTCAAGTTAACGGTAAGGAGGAAAGGAGTTGTTTATTATATAATGGCTGAATACCCGTGCTTCGATACGCGTGTTCTTTTGGGAGTTTATGGAATTGGGAATTTCTTACCGAGCTCGTACCATTCAAGCGATCTATCAGTTTAGTACGAATTGTGGATCTATATATTTTGTATTGAATAAATCGCTGAGTCCAATCACGCAAATAATAATCTGTCAGTTGTAGCTCACGTATCACTGAGGATGACGACTTTGTCGTTGAAACGCGTTTGATAATTAAACTTATGTGAGTGAGAATAGTCTTATTTTTATTTTTTAAATATAAATATAATATATATAAAGATGTAATAGAAATAATGTATTTTACTTTTTCTATTTATGTTTATGATTTCCGAGCTATAATAGGCAAAATGTTTGGAATGCTTTCTTAGCGCCCATCTTGCACATAATGAGGACCTACCGACTACAGGTCATATCTATACGCATTTTGGTTTTTATATTTCATGAATATTTGCTTCGATTATATGTAGGCCTATAGAGCGGAGAAATGATGTGTTTCACTTCCGATGAATGTTTTGTTTTTATTTCTAACTATTTTAATTTATAACTTGAAAAACTAAGACACAAAGTCTTAAGCTACAGAAGATTTTGGATGTTCCTGCAATATGTCATCGTACTTGTAATATACAATGTTTTTTGTTGTTTTTTAAACAATAATTTTGCTTGACGAAGCAATCTTTCATGTACGTGATGAAGACGTTTTAGTCGAAACCGGTCATTAAAAATGAAAATGTAAAAGGACTGTTGACCATGCTTACATTTGAAAGTTTTGAGAAACCGACCACTCAAAATATACGCTTTTGAAAGACCATATTTGAACAAAATTCTCAAGTTTGTTGTTATGCAAATTAGCTGCGATACCATTTATTTAGTATTTCTAGTTAAGACCATTTTCCCGCAATGCATCCTAGACGATGGTAACCCCGCTATAAAAGAATAAGATATATCGCTGGACAGCTGTTTCTACAGTTCTACTCTGCTAAATTTAATAATTTTTGTATTCTTTGAATAAGCTACTTCAGTGCATTCCAAAATAATTCAAAATGAAAAAATGTTCTCGCTCTTTCTAACTGGAAATATCTCGATCGAGATTTAATTATTAAGGTTTGCTAAAACCAATCTACAGTCGGTAATTTCGACCTAAACTGCATGTATCTTATGTAGTATTACTCAGAAGAATGCATACTATTCAACAGATACAATTTCATCTATGGGTACAGAAAAAAACCAACATGTTTGCTAACCTATAGTTTTTTATTAGTTCGATTATTTAGTGTTTTTTTTTTTACTTTTATACTTGAACACTTTTGGTGAAAAATAAAGTATGAAGGAAGAGAAAGTTACCAGATTTAGTTATAATTGTATATACTTTCGGACTGTCCATACTTGTATTTTACAATAAGCAACATTTTATAGTAAAACTTTTCCTACATTTTTCAAAAATAAATGTGATTACTTGCTAAAGAATAGAGGAAATATATGACTTAGAAAATTTTTATTTGAATTTGTAAATATTGTGAAAATACGGGGTTGACTCCCAGCCCTATACAGATGAAACAGCTGATTCGGATCAACAGCTTGTCAACTTAATTATAGGTCAGGCCTATACTGAACCAAAACAAGTTTGTAAAAACCATTTACATTTATTACCATAGCAACCAACTTGGCAAATCGGTTAATTTGTTTAACAACCAGCAGCTTTTTAGGTTAGGTTAATATCCCTTTTTTTATAAAAATGCATGTCATTCACACAAAAACTCTGCGCATACAGTAGGATCTATATCACCGCTAATCCACCACCCTATCCCGATCCAAGTGCCTATGTCCTAATCAATGATAATCTCCGTGAATACAATAATCAGCTCATTTGCTTCGAACCGAGTCGCTAAGGGGGTTGGTATTTATATATATATATATTATTATTATTATTATATATTTGTTTTAGTGCTAAATAAACAAATGTTTGCACGGAGCTCTAAAATAACTGTGGACTATTATGATCAACACTTGGAGGGTTAACTAATAGTCTGTTCTTTGGCAATTATTTTTCAATGTTCTCAGAAACGCTTTTCAACTACACCAGAGTTCAGAGTTGTTAATATTGTTAAAGTAGAATTATAAAAAAACTTAGTATTTTACTTTATGGAAAGGCAATTCGTAATTATTTAAAATAATTATGAAATAAGAATTGACTTAATATTGTCAATTATAGTGAACAATAATAAGCTGTGTAATAAAATATATAAAGGTTAAAATTAATAAAATTATTATTGAAAGGTTAATACAATTGTGCGAGCGTAGTGAACTGCATTAATAAAACACCGTCAAACATTTTCTGTTGATGTATTCTATTTAGCAAGGAAAATATTTTAAAATGTCCACCTAATGCTATGCGATACTTGCAAGTGCAGAAGTAGTCTTGGAGAGAGGCGATTAAGACTTTAAGGCCATGAAAACAGGAGAAACTAAACCATTACCAAGAAAATGTGAAGCAACAAGACTTCGGCAGCGTAGGAAGGAAATCGGTGAACGTAAGAAATAAGTAGGGCAATTGGCTACTGAATCACTTAGAATAAATAATCCAGTATTCAAGCGGGAGATTAACATCAGGCAACGTGTTGAGTAGGAGTCGAAATACAAACAAATGATAAAATAAAGAACAATAAACTTACTGCACGATTAGTAGAATAAACAGGATCGCACAAGGGGTTTCGTACTGGTAGCCATCATAAAGGTTTTAGAAAAATAATATGATAGGAATAATAAAACAAAAATTCATACAGTTAACTAAAGGCTCACTACTTGCTTCGCTCGCCAACTTTCACGGCGATCCTTTTTTTAAGGACTGCAGTTTAGATGAACTCTAAAATGTGATTTACGGCTTATGAATTATAAACATAGAATTACGCCTGAGTATTATGAATTAATAGCCTACAGACTAATAAAAAATGTAGTATGAGATATGAATTAAACCAAAAAATTAGTATTTATGGCTTACGAATTATGAACTTTGAATTTTGACTTATCTCGTATTATGCATGAATAGAACCTAATACAAAATGTAAAATATATTATGAGCTATGAATTAAACCGAAAAAAGTATTATGATTTGAAATTTCAACTTAAAACTATCAAACCAAAGAAAAAGTATGAGTACCAAATACAAACAGAAATATGAAAATAAAATGTTTTATTCTGTATCGAAAATTACAAGTAGGCCTACATTAAATTAGTCCAAAGTTCCATCAAAAACAATTTTAATATAATTTTTTCTCCCAACTACATTCTATTTTAATACCACCTCTCGACCTACATCTGGAAAAAGCGACATAAAGATATCAGTAGGTGTAGTCTCGGTCGATGTAACGATCAATCTGACTTCGAATGTTTGTCTATCTCGTGCTTTCGTGAAAGTATTGCATACTCTTTAATGGATCTGGGCAGAGTGGGGGGGGAGGACATGGCATGCGCAGTAGGGCCATAGGTTTTGGCGACCATAGCATACGCAGTAGGGCAACGGTGTTTGAGAGAAAGCAATGACTACATACCAATAAGATGAATTGTTTGGGTAGGATTCAGACCAGGAAAGTAGGTAAAAATTTAGTTCGCGCCATCAGTCGCTAGGAGCTCTGGGCGCATTTTCCCGGCCGAGGGTGGGACAAGGATGGAAAGAGGAGGAGATACAGAGAGGTCCGACTGTCATGTGACAGTGACAGTCGAATCCTAGCGGCCGATGGCGCAAACACGCTTGTATACCTGCTTCCCTGATATGCATTTTTAACATGGGCACTTTTCGTCTTATTGATTTGTAGTCATTGGTGAAAGATAGGAACTTTTTAAATAATAGAGAGCTAGACAGACCTAACCATATAATCATCAACAATAAACATGACGGTAATTAATTATGCACTAGTTGGTAATGGGGACACGTTAAAGAAGATGGCTCCCAAACATTATATTACGTAACAGCGCACGAAAGATCTATTTTTATTATTTACTTTTCACTTAAGTTTAGAACCGCTATAAAGTAACCGTGTCTGTAAAGAACGTCTGTATGAGTGTAAATCTATGTTCAACACCACATGATTTTTCAACGTTTCAGCTGAATTACTTAGAAATAGAAAAGAAATGGGTTTTGAAAAAAAATTCTAAAATATCTTGAAAACTACACATGGTAAATCGAAAACAAAATTGTTTCGTGGCAGAAATAAAAATTGCAGAAAAAAAACAAAACAATCTGGTAAAAAAATCGTGCAAAAGTGTTCTGTACATTCCGAAAACACCTTAAAATTACGGTTTTTCATAAGAAGTTGTCCGTCGTGTTAAAGCTGTGGCAATTTGTACAAATTTGAAAATAACATTTTGAGTTACAATGTAGAATTAGAAGTGTTTCCCATTTAAAGTTTTCTCCCTGTTAGAGCCCATTGGTGAACCATTAAAAAAAGACACAGTATATGTTAGCTTACTGATGATTGTTCTCAAAAGACATGGACAAAAACGTTCTTAAAACAGAAGTATCTTAGAACACAATTTGATCGTCTTTTAAATTGATTCACTTCTGCAATTACAATAGTTAATACAATGCGACGTTTATACCTGTACTTCAAAATACAGTTAAATCCCCCCATTAAAGTCTCCGGCAATCCAACTGATAATACTTTATCGTGCCGTGCAGTTATACTAAACGGTTAAAGCGGGCGATTGAAAAATAAAAATGTTTTATATTGCAATTTTAAACCCAACTACTTAACGCCATTCAAAGATATTGAATATTCCAAAAGTTATGTTATGGAAAGTGTCAACCGCAAACATATGTAAAACGAAAACTGGGATTGTGCTACTTTTTAAATGCAAATAAAAGCCGTAAATCCGATCGTAGAACGGTTTACCAATATTTAATATCTGTATGAAGTTAGGATGCGGAACGGCGTCGACCCTTCCGTGCCCTACTTTCGTTTTGAAATGAAACATTTATAATAATCTTAAAGCCCGCCTCCAATGTAAACGAATAAATAGTTTATAAAATCGGGATAAATTGCGCATCCATATTTTTTTAGCTTTATCGGCTTATGTTTGACGTTAGCGTCAACTAGATTTATCGAAGAAATAAGATTGTAGGGAATCGATTTAATCTTGGTAATATGTTTTGCGTCTTTAAATACATCTCTTAGAAAATATTATTCTCTGAAAGTTCCGTTTAGAAAATTTGGTTGACGAAAGTATTGGGAAGATTTAATCTTACCTTTTTGATTTATGTGTTCCGCGAACTAAGTTTACCGTAGATAATAAAGAACTGATAAAAGTCTTGTTTAGCGGTTGAAATCTTTCATATTCCGTACAGGAGGCAATTAAAATCTGGGGAACAGAGCCAGAAGTAGATTTCTGTTCGACGTTTTCGTATTAGGTTAGTAAAGATTTTATCTTATTTATTTTGCACAGTAAAAGTACAATATTATACAAAAACGCTTTATAATACAAAATTTGTACACACTTATAATTTAAACTTTTATAATTTATATGTTCCCGTTTGTAACAATATAACTTAAAAAATACAAATCCTGATTGATATAAAACGTTTAATCATGTTAAGCATCGACTATATTAACAAAAATAAACGGTATCAGTTAACTGACACAAACTTTCTCCCAACTTACTGTAGTCAAAATAATATTGTTTTTTAACATTTTATTTTTTACTACTTTTTAGAACAAAACAAAAAAATAATATTCTACCTACGTCAATCGTATAAAAAAACTATTGTCCCAGGCGGGATTCGATCGCGCGACCTTTGAATTACTGGCTGTGCTCGCTACCGTGGTGCTACCCTGTGCGGCCGTCGCCGCGATGCTAGATTGACAACACAAACGTGTTTATTTTTAAACATTTCCTCATAATTATAAAACGCCGAAGTTTTGATAAAAGCGGGTGGTGTCATTTTGTTTGGCATCTTAAGCACTATAAATACTGAAAATTTGATCAAAATCGTTAGAGCCGTTTTTGAGAAATTTGCATTTTTGTTGTTTTTTATGGGTTTTTAATGGTAAATTACCCTTAAAAATTAAAAATTCCAAAAAATGAAAAGAACGCCTGGAGATATTAGGGTTTAGTACCTACATACAAAATTTCATGAAAATCGGACCAATAGTGTCCTCTCTGGTCGTGTATAAATACAGACAGACAGACACCACTCTAAAAACACTTTTTTTGGGTTCAGGGAGCACCAAAACAAAAAATTCCACTAAAAATATTTTTGGGTTCAGGGAGCACTAACACAGATAATTGCACTAAACAATTTTTTGGGGTTCTGGGAGCACCAAAACAGATAATTCAACTGAAAATTCAAATTCGAACATTTTTACGAAAACAATACTTTCTCCATATACGTATAGGGTGGAGAAAGTAAAAATGTGATTGTGAGCCTAAGACCACACGGTAGAAGTGTAAACGTATTAACTAACACAACTTAAGAAATGAGGAAGCGCAATGTTTATTTTTTACACAACTTACGAAATGAGGAAGCACAATGTCCATTTCAGAGGTATTACTAATTAAACTATACATTGTATTAACATTAACAGATTAAGCCTATGACGTAGGATAATCTGTTGCACTTATATACCCAACTCAAATATACTATATTTGCAATGCGATCGTAGCCTAATCGGCTAAGGCGCTAGTACGTGGTGATCTGCTGGTTCGAATCTCGCCAAGACCAAAACTTTTTTCAAACAGATGGTATAGAGCGTTTCAAATTAGGAGCATTTCACATAAGGAGAGTTTCACATTAGGAGCGTTTCACTTTAGGGGCGTTTTTACAAAATAGAGCGTTTCACAAAGTGCATGGTGAAAAGCGTGACGGTAAAATCCGATCGACCATCAGAAACAAGAAAACTATATACTCTGCTATACACACATTTTTTGGACGTGGTGCACCTATAGAAGTTTACACTTCGAAACTAAGTAGGCCTAAATATTTAAGTTATTTTGGAAAACAGGGATAGTTTTGAGTACAAACAGCGTTAAATGTATACACAAGAATGACAGTTAATTTTGTCGTTAGTTTACAAAAAAAGACACCTTCTGTGATACTTTTGTGGAGGCATACAATTTTTCTTTCTTTTTTTACTTTCCTTACCCTATACTAGGTAAGGTAAGTATTGCGATCGACCCAAAAATTCGATGTCGAGTTTTCATAATATCTTTACGTTTCAAGGCCCCCTGAGTCCAAAAAATGCATTTTTGGCAATTGGTCTGTCTGTGTGTCTGTGTGTGTGTGTGTCCGGAGTGCACAGGGCAAACGGCTGGACGGATCGAACTGAAATTTACAGGATATCTTCAAACACGTAAACAATTAAACCCATGTAAATTTGAAGCAAATCGGAGGTGGTGTCTTACCGTGGGACCACTTTTTAGCACATTTTTGGTATTTACTCCAAAACGCCTCTAACGATTTTGATTAAACTTTGCTAACATACTCTACTCAGACCCCCTTAACACGCTATGTACGCTATATACCCTTAAAAATTCGTTGAAAAAAGTTATTACAAAAACGCAAGTTATTTTGTTTGTATCTCCGAAATGGCTGGTCCTATCGACTTGAAAATGGTCTCATTCGATTCAGCGTCCAAAAAGAATGTCAAAAAAGATACCCCACTCAACTTTTTCCATTTTTTCAAAAATTGACCCCAAAAACGCCCTTTTTGGGGGCAAAAATGACTTTTTTTAAACTAGCCGTGTTTGGTATCGACCTTGACATTTTTGGGGGTGAGAAATCTATTGAGACCAAAATCAGGTCCGTGGGATTAACCGTTTTGAAGTTAGTACCGCTTTCTTCGAAACGGATACTCCTATTAACTCGAAAATGGTATCATCAATCTCTCGCTCGAAAAATTTGGTAATTGATACAGCATCTATTTTGGTAAGGAAAGTTGTGTGATGTGCACACCAGATGTTTTTTTTTTTGTATAGGGGGGGTAGTGTAATGATAAAAGGATATCTGTCCGTCTGTCACAGTCTCGATGAAATACCTATTGTATATGTTTACTTTTATTTATAACCTTTGTGTTTTGATTTTGCCACGTAGTCCCTTCAACATAAAGCCGCTTATTGCCGCACTTCAGACAGTAATTTGTAAGTCGATTAATACAATTTATTAATACACTTAAGCATAATTTGTAAGTCGATTAATACAATTTATTAATACACTTAAGCATAATTTGTAAGTCGATTAATACAATTTATTTCTCGAAGCCTTCCAGAACATTGTTGGCAGCAGGTATGACCGCTTCTTCTGAGGAAGAACCGTCAACCGCAAATGTTTCTTCATATTTAGAAGTCTGACAAGGGCATGTCAAGAGAGTTAGTTACGTGTGGAAGAAGCTCGATCCAAACACTAGCACCTGCACCTCCACTATAAAACTGGAGCATTGTCTTGCAACAATAGTACACTTTGTTTAGTTTCCCTTGTCGCTTCTCTTTGGTGGTCTGTCGTAGCATTAAGGTACTCTGTTCAGAAATAACTTGTCATGATTTTCCCCAAGGACTTTGTCACTATCATGGTTCGGATGAGTGAGCGTGGTTGGATCAATTCTGCTACCACCAGTTTTGCGCTAAAATTAGTCATCCATTTTTCATCTTGGATAAATGGACGTTTTGTGAATTCTTGCCCATAGTTAAATCTTCCCGAAAGAGTAGCAGACATCGACTCTTTCTGCCGGAGAAAGCTTTTTTGGCAAACAACTAGCGGATCCGTCTCGAACGCTTTTAAAATATCGTGTCTACTGAGGTCGTGTCTACTTGTACTTCTAAATAAAACCACGAGTAGTTATCAACCACTAACAACATTTTTAACTTTATTACGGTATTTTCGTTGACAGACGATTGTGGTTTTTCATTTCAATTGCCATCTTCCAGCTATAATCCAAGAAAATTTCGACCAGTATTAAAGAGTGCTGCCTATTATGGTTGCATAATATACTTGTAGATATCTTTGTATGGTGTTCTCGTTGGCAGACGATGATAGTTTCACTTCCATTGACATAGTTCAGCTATAATCCGAGATAATTTCAACCACATGTAAGCATTGCCACCTACCGTTTAATGGTTGAATAGAGTTGTAGGTATGTTTGTATGGTGTCAGATTTGTATTGCATTTAAAACAGAACCGAACAAAGAGTTGATTTTAAATGATAACTTTGCAAAAGCACAGAGGTAAGGCCTTACGAAAACGTCAGTCATTTGAATCTGCTATTTGAACCATAGACTTTCTGTACACTCATCCCTCGTAGTTTCTTCGTTTTAATACTGTACACGAATGCAGAAGTGAAGAGAAATCGAACTTGGAGGCAGACTAGCAAAGATAGAAACAGATAGGAGAGCAAGATATTCTAATTGGAAATTGCGTCTGCGACTCTATCTTAATTCACCGGTAGTCTACTTCTTAAATCGAATTAACTCTTTGCTTCAAGCAAACATCCAGGATATTAGAGACTGCAAATGCCATTAAAACGCCGAAGTTAGAAAAGAGCTTCCAATATTTATTTAAATTAAATCTAAATACGAAAATTGGTTTATTTAACATTATACAGAGTGTTCGAGACCACACGTGCGCCACTTATAGAGATCAAACGAAACAGTTTACCCTTGGTATCGAATAAAACTAAACTACTTCACACTTCAAGGATTTAGGGATTTTTTAAATACAGTGTCCTAAAAGGCAAATTCAGGTGCTTTACTGCTTAGTAGTTGGGTTTCCGTCGAAATGCAGGTGGTAAACTGATTTGTTTGATTTCTTTAAACAGTGGTTTGTTACAATTTGAATTTCAAAAACAAGCTTTTCAAACGTGTAATATTAATTTCTTTTGTTTCACGGATTTCTTTATTTACATAATTTAGAGTACATTTTGACTGTACAAGGTCTAAAAACTTTCCGGGAAACATAAAATGTATATTTAAAAATAAATTCATTAACGTTCTAAAAGTTATGATTATACTTAAGTTCATAAGTTCGTTATTTTTTTAATAACACACATTTTTTACTTAAAAATATGAAAACTGGTAAATGAAATAACAAGAAACTCCTGCATTCGCTGCTTATGTAAAAGGGTACAGCATCAAGTTTGTGGGAAATATACTAAAACTTACTTATAATTAGAAATATATACGCTTTTAAATAGGCCTAGCATAAATGTAATATTTGCTCACTAAAGTTACATCACTTTTCTTTGTCTATGCTGGCCAAACCGTTAAAGATACATCAAAACAGTAAGTGGGGGAAATGTTGGCAATGAAGAAACGTCGGTAGAGCACCGCATAGACTGCTGAGTACTAACGGTATGGTATGCATCATTTATGGATGTATTTGAGACAGAAAATTAGTAATCAGAAGTTGAGTTTCAAATATACGACGTTTATGCTAGGTCTTGAGCTTGCTTGACCCAAAAGCTTGAGTGTTTGGTTCTAATATGGATAAAGACTATGCATATGTCTGTGTAGTTGTTGTAGTATTATACAAAATAATTCTTAGGCTAAAAAAAAATAAGAGAAAAAAGTTTAAAACCAAAACAATTAAGTTAAAAAAATCTTTATAATTTTATATTAGGTAGGTACTACGCTACTTGTATTTATAGTTTGTCCAAAAAGGAGAGAGCTCTAAGCCATAAAGTCGACCCTCGCTTCCCACGCGCAGGAACACTCACACTGCCTACTTGGCGCTAATCTTTCTTTTACGAATCACCAACTACAAAATCTCATTTTCCTAACTGTTAAATTTATTTAATTTTCACTCTAATTACTGAACTCTATATATTATTCCTCGCAAAATGAGTCCAAACACGGTACATTTGTGACAACTCTAAGCGGTTTTATGGTCAGTATGTTACAAAATCACAAATTTGACAACTTAAAAATGGTTATTGACAATTTATTTGAATTAACACGATCACAATAACGTACACAATTACAGTAATTCTAGTAGTGATTTCAAACAACAAAGAAACTATACCAGAATCAATATAACAGTGAACATATACTAAGAGTAAAATCTAAATAATTTCAAATTCATTTTGCAATGTTACTGTACAATAACTAATAAATCAATAAAATAATATTATAAAACATAAAACTAACAGTGTCTTCTAAAATGTCCAATGAACTCAAACAAAATAAAATAATCAGAATCAATATAACAGTGAACGTATACTAAAGTAAAAAAAAAAAAAAAAATAAATACAAATGCGTTTTAAATGTTACTGTACAATTACTGATAAATCAAGAAAACAATGTTATTAATCTAACACTAGCGTAAAATATTTGTCAAATAAAATGTCAATAATCATTTTTAAGTAGTCACATTTATGATTTTGTAACCTACTGACCGTAAAACCGCTTAGAGTTGTCACAATTGTAACATGTTTGGACTCATTTTGCGAGAAATAATGTATAGAGTACAGTAATTAAAGTAAAAATTAGTAAACTTAACAGTTAGAAAAATTTGATTTTGTAGCAATAGGGCTAGTTGGTGTTTCATAGAAGAACCAAGCAGGTAGGCCGTGTGAGTGTGTCTGCGCGTGTGGGAGCGAGGGTCGATTTTATGGTTTAGAGCGCACGTCTGTTCGGACAAAGTATAATTAAGTGAAGGTTTTATTTATATAGTTTTGTGGTTCTGTTTTCGTAAGGATTCAAAAAACTTATCAACAATTTCAGATTCAACTTTTGAGAATGTGTGAAAATATTGTTTTCCGTGTAGTTTGGGCTGTTGAATCGGATCTGAGAGTTTAAATATTTATGTTAACTGTGAAAAATATAGAAATTAAAACATACAATAAAATATTTGGAAGTGTTCAGTTAATTCCCCTCACTATGGTTATCTAATTTAACAACAATACTAAGAAAATGTGTTGTGATAGAAATAATAGATCTACGTTCACATAAATCTAATATTAATGAACCAACCACAAACTGTCCGAGTAACTGATACAAGTATAAAATCAGTGTAAGACTTTACTATAATCGAACAAGGGACGTCTAGTGGTATGCAAATCGTCTTGGACATGCTGCATTATGGTACCGTTGCCAAACAGCACTGTTCGCCGCTCACCCATTGCCCTGGTTA
>JAGFPH010007452.1:35114-62850 GCA_018207615.1 Philaenus spumarius | reverse complement strand
AGAGTCGCGCGATTGGCCCCCCACCCCTCTTGATCTCAGGTGGCAGGTCCTCTACTTCCGATCTGTAGTACATTCGCATATTAAAGACGTATCTGGGTGATCTGCAAACATCTAGCTAAGACTGTGATTTACCAGTCTGTAGATTTAGCGGTTGAAAAAGAAGACATTCTTCACTCTATTTTAAAATTTTTTTTATTGATTTAATTTATTCGGCACACATACCGTAACAAAGACGATTGACGGGCAACCAGTGAACAATATATACCAAACTAATTGAAAATACGTGTTATAATTCACTGTCGTGAAATAATAGATGAAAGAAAATGAGAGAAAAATATTACAATTAACTATGAATCATAGTGATGAAAAAAACAAATTAACTGTAGCGAGTATTCAGCTAGTAAAGTATATTACTATGTTAATTATTGTTTTGGGTAAAAAAATACTTGGTGATTATCTAAAAAAATGTATTTATTAAAAATAAAAATAAGATCGTCTTATTATTATTATTTTTTTTTTAAGTGAGATACATTCTTTTAATAGGCTACTATTTACCGTTTACGTAAAAAAACTAAATTAACAATTATTTTGGAATGACTTTACATTTGACTGATATACCGTACAACACAGTCTTTTCAGTTTTATTAACAAATCTAAAATTGGTAACATAAAATGTAAAACTTTCATACTAATGACACTAAACAAAATAATTATATTCTGAAACAATAAAATACAAATTATTGGTAACATAGAAGTAAAAAGTTACTTTAAAGAACAAAGTTTGGAACTAGCAATTCAACCCTTCGATAAGTAGATTTTTTTTAAACATAGAAATATATTTAAAAACAAACAAAATAAGACAAAGAAAAAGACAACTTTTCAAACTGATTTGCTATTAATAGGCATTATTTGTGTGTAATCCTTTTAGTTACTTATTTTTTTCAAGTAAGATGCATTCTTATAATACTACTTACATGTAAAAAAAACTAAATTAACAATTATTATGGAATGACTTACATTTGACTATATACAACACAGTCCTTTCAGTTTCTAAAATATACTAGGGGAGACCCCTGCGTGCTCCGCACGCCAACCCCCCACTCCCCAACTCCCTGTTGGATCCCTAGCTAACCTGTGCGAAGTTTTTGCAATTAATGTAGGCCTAGTTGCTTGATTTAATAAGAGATTGATTTATTAAATTTAGTAAAAAGACAATTTCATCATTGATTGATTTATTAAATTTACTAAAAAGACAATTTCATCATCACTAATTATCCGTTCACCTCCATAACTATTGAACTATAAACAGAAAAACATAATTAAGCAACAGCAAAATTAAACATAACCTACTTCAATAAAGCAAATTACAACATAAACTAACCATGTCATGATAATAAAACATGTGCTGTTATAATCAGCTGATCTGTGCTATTATATATGTTTATGTCCAATAGAACTCCAGATGATAATAAAACATGTGCTGTTATAATCAGTTGATCAGTAAATACAATGTTATTGAATAGAAAATATTTTAAATTACATTTTAAAAATATTAAATGATGGAATAGTAAAATTTTAAGTAAAATGGGCAAATATAGAGTTAATTACCTTTCATTTAACACAAACTGCATGTCAATCGGTCCAATAGAACTCGAGATCTCACTTGGAATAGGCCTAAAAATTTTCCCCATGTTAAATTGCCATAAGAGATTTTAATTTCCGTTTTTAGAAAATTTAGTGCTGTAATTACTAAAATCCAAGTAAAGTGGGCACATATATAGTTAATTACCTTTCATTTAACACAAACCGCATGTCAATCGGACCAATAGAACTCGAGATCTCACTTGGAATAGGCTTAAACAATTTTCCCATGTTAAATTGCCATAAGAGATTTTAATTTCCGTTTTTTGAAAATTTAGTGATGTAATTACTAAAATCCAAGTAAAATGGGCAAATATAGAGCTAATTACCTTTCATTTAACACAAATCGCATGTCAATCGGCCCAATAGAACTCGAGATCTCACTCGGATTACAAAAAACCTTTTCAAATTAATATATAGATCTTTTTCATTATTGCTAGTCTAGGGGTTCACATAGCTTGAAACAAAGTGTTCCATCTGTTTATATTATAATTATTATTATTCTTGATACACAAACACAATCCTTCTCACAGCTCACTTGATACCATTTATTTGTTTGTGAGAGAAATATTGAAATCTTTAGTATATGTATTTTATTAATTATATTATGTATTGCAACTGTTATTTTCTGACTACCATATAAAGTAACATTTACAGTAAAATAAGAGGCTTTTAATTAAATATTAAATTATGGTTGTGCTTGAGAGACATATATATAAGATAATTGTTTAACATAGAAATATGATAAATTAATGGGTATGATGTTATGAAATCTTACAGCTGCTGTCATTAGCATAACAATTTCCAGCCCATTCTTTCCAGGCTTACTAGGTATGAACATTTTAAACCCGTACTTTCCTCTGAACAGTACAAGTTGCTCATCGATGGTAAGTATGAGCTAGGCTTATAGTTTTCCTTACAATGTTTCAAAAACTCTTCCCATATTTCTGAAACTGGTACAAGATTTGTCGTCGTAACCATTTCCGCCCGAGTAGCCTTATCATCGATTCGAAACATCCAAGTAGAAATCGGTTCATCCACTTGTACCCATCTTTGCCAAATATTTCTTCAATTGAATGTTGAAGTTTCCTCCCTTTAGGGCTTCAGGTTCATTATGACTTATATAATTAAGATTTCTTCCGTAACTCTGAGGTCGGCTTTCTTGTTCTAATAAATGGTTTTAATCAATTGAAGTTGGATTGTCGAATGAGGTTGAAGTCTTGAAACGATTTTCGGCCTCCTTTCTTTATTGATTTGCTTTTTCGGTCCATTGGTGCAATATCGGTAAGTGCTTGAAATGCTTTAGAAATAAGTTGCCCCGTTTAAAAATGTTTATTATAGTCTGAGTTAGATAGGAAGTCTTCATCTTCTGTTTCATAAGAACAATCGATGTCTGTGCAGTCGCTAAAGTTCTCTTCATCGCTAGGTCTGCGAGAATAGCGTTGATTTTAGCCAAATCTTCACAGTAAATTTGGTCGTCCAACATAATTGTGCTGAGAAAACATTTAGTTTTCGTTACATTTGTGGATAAAAACGACACTCGTTGCTAAGACCCAATAAAATGACGGGCATAAATTTACATGAAATAATAACATACGTCATTTTGACGGGCATTATTGTACTTACCAGGTTGTCAAAAGGCTGGAAAATGGACGTGCGTGCTCTAGCCAACACTGACAGATACTGAAAGGATCGGGGAAGGTTGGTGTGAAAGGAGAAGCGCTCCTAACAATTCCTTAAAGAACAAGATCACAAAATCGGAAACGCACCAGCCAATTTGACGGATGTTACTATTCTAGGGTTAATATTCAATATCGTCTGAAAGATAACTTGTTTTATATACAGAGTAAAAATTTACAGTGAACACTATTATTAGATCTCGTAAACTGTTTATTTATAAAAGAGCAAATACGGTATCTATAAAAATGTTACATTTATTATAGTAACAATATTAAAAAATAGTTCTTAAATCAAAAATGTTAATTTCAGTAGTAGTGTCATGAAGTGGACATCCTTATTTCCCTGTCACTTTGCTAGTAATTATAGATTTTATTGGAATCGTTGTTTCTATTTCAAAAGAATAAAGAACAACCTGCTGAGTATGACTGAGCAAGAAAAACTGACTTAGATATTAAATAACCAATCAAAATTATGAAAAAGTTATCACCTTGGCACCTTGTAATAGAGAAAACTTCTTAAATCGTTTGCTCAATCGAGACAAAATAAACAAGAGAAATACGAATTTGACTCGGACCAAAAGTTCCTTATTATAGCTACATCGAAAATGGTAACTTCTAAAAACCTGAACTTAGAACTAACACAAATATATTGGCATAAAACAGAATATATACTGTATCATAATTTCATTGTAAGTGGTCTACTAGTATTTGATATGAGATTTTGTAAGTATATTAACTTCAAAAAACTAAATAGAATGATTTCCTAGTACTGTAACAATGAAATTTCAAGGAGAGGGCAAGAGACAACCAGATGTGGTAATGGGGGTCATGCAAACTACTTTTTGTTAGCCCACTGTCTTCCTATACTTCAAAGTAAGCTAATAATTGCTTTGAAAATCTATACATTTTTTGTCATTTAAAAAAATTATTATTATAGTTGTTTTAAAAAATAAAGGTGCCTATTTAACTACTGGTAACTCAGTCAACACTATTTTTTACCAAAATTTTATGTGTAGTACTTTTTGAAATAGAAGGTTTTTAGTAAATTTTTTTTTCAAATATCTTAAAAACTATACAAATATTAAAATTATTAAAATATAGTTTTGATACCTATTTTAAATAAATTAATTGGAAAAGATACACTGTCTATGTGGAATCTGAAAAATGTGTTACTTTAAAAAATAAACAAAATAAAAAACCAAGGTTAAATATGAATCAGTTTTTTTTAAAAGGGCGTAAGTCGTCATTTTTGCAAAATTGAGTTAAATCCATTTTTTTGTTACTCATGGCTAATGATTTCTGTTAAAAGGGTATTTCTTATATCATTCTGTGATCCAGGAAGAAATATTGAATATTGTGTTTTCATTGCAAAGGGCGCATGTCAATTGAAGTTTTTTTTAAAGGGGCGTATGTCAACTGGAAACACTAGAAGCAGCTGTTTGATCAGATATCTTATGCCCTTTTAAAATAAATTCTCACACAATCACCACAGTCATGGTTGCAACAATCCACATAACCTAACTTTCAGTGCGGAGTTTACATGAGATTGCATTGAACAATAGAAGAAATTGAATAACGTAGCTACAAGAAGAAGAAATACTATGAGGTAGAAGCAGCTGCAAGAATGAAAAGTTTTTGCCCTCAGTTGTTTGTAGTGGAAGTTGGTGCCCGTGGATTACCTTCTAAAAGTATGTACAACTTTCTGAAAGCAATAGGACTTGGGAGGAAGAAAATTAAGGAGTTTTTGAATCGAATGTCACATGGAGCTTTAAGCGCATCATATCTTCTTTGGATCAGAAGGAATGAAGAATGGACAGTTGGTGAGGGGAACGTTGTGGCCACATAAAGACGTCTTAACCCTCCTTGCCTGGTCATCAGTCCGAGGCCAACCAAAGTCCCAGAAAAGTAAACCACATCTGATCATTCTTGTGGGCCTGCCGTGAAGACAGTGATACCACATAAAAGCCATGCTCTTCTCATTATCATTATAGTTTATAGTAAAATGAAGTTTTAGTGTAGTGTATGATGGATGAAGATAGATCTTCTAAACCTGGTAAATTTACTGTACATGAAGTCGCGGCAGATGATGTATTGGATTTTTTTAAACGGCAATGCATCTATTACAAGAAGTTGTGTGTTTCCAAAGCAACAAGGGGGGGAAATGTGCGCAAAGAAGATAAGGTTTATTTTCAAATTGAGTATTGCAGTACACTGAAAGGATATGTGAGAGTATACAAAAATATCAACGGCTTAGTTTGCCACAACTTCTTTATTAGTAAGAGTAATGATCCAGTTCTTCCACCAGCTGAATTGGCATGCCCTGCAAAAAACGTGCACATAAAAAAATGTAAGTTTGACGAAGTAAAGAATTTAATGCAGTGTATATAGGCCAAACCGGGAGAAGTTTCAGGATATTTTTTGTATATTTACTATGTTTTTTCAGTTTTTAATTGTAATACATGTGAGTTTCAGGGTTTTTAAACATCAAAATAGTAGTATAAAGTAAAAAGGGTCATAAGGTAAATTTTGGACATTAGCCTAATTTAAAAGATTTAGTTATTTCATAATATTAATGAACATAGAAATTCAAAGGGAAATGCAGACATTAATTAATAATTCAGAATAAATCTTACATAATATTAACTTCATATTTAATTTCAGTCTTGTTTAAATATTTAAATTATGTTCCATGATGTGTCAAAATATGAAAAACAATTAAAAGGTATTGGAGAGTTTGAAGCTTTGGTCCACTAAGTTTTTAGACAGTGATGAATAAATATTGAAAGATTATTTCAGACATCGTAAGAACTAAACTTGATATGTAATGTTGGAAGCCTGTGTGATTCATCTATGTGCAGAGACAGAAAATTTGACCTGAGATGTCTATACCGATCATTAATACTGCAGGGAGACTTCCCATTGGTGTCCCCTGGAGAACATCATCCCATTGGTGTCCCCTGGAAAACATCACGTGATTATTACGTCATACAAGAAAGGACGCGAAGAAGAAGGAACCTTTGTTCCCACTTGCATTAGTGATCTAGTACAGAGCAGATCTGTTTGCAGTTGGTCCTGCGAAATGTTTTAACAAGTGCTTATTTGCGGTAGTTAAAGTGCAACTACCGTTTAAATATGTTTAAAGAAGAGTAAAGACAGTGCCGAATATCGTACGATAACTAAAATGTGAAATTTGTTCGTAATCTGCCTCAAAAGTAACAACTTTGGAAGTATGAATAATGGCGTGGCGTCCTTTATGCATCTTTACATAAAGATTGTGCAACGAATGTCTCAGTGAACTAAAATCAACGTGGATAGAGTGCGACGAATAAAAGAGTTATGGGGTTTTCTATTTTAAAATTGAATCAAATTGTGTTGTAAGTTTTCTCTTTTATAAATTCATTTTTTTTTTTAAGTGCACTATAAAACAAATAATCGTAAGTAGTAAATTAATTTAACCAAGTCTGCATTTGAATATTTTATCAATATAAGTTGTTGTATGTTTAAGATGAAATTATTAATAATAAATGTGTGTGTTTGAGTGTCTGATTGCGATAATTGAGATGATGATTTGCCAATTTGATTTAATTATCTATTTGTGTGTTTTTGCAATTTAAAATGATACAGTAAAGTATTAATGCCAACTACTATGACTTTTTAATTTGAGTTTTTATCCTTTCCAGAAATACTTTATGGTAACGAACTTTGTTTTAATGATAAATTCAGTTTTAGTTTTTCTTTGTGTGTGAAATAAAATGGCGGCAGTCTTTGGTGAAAGAGGCGGTTTGGAGCCAAAGCTACCATGTGATCAACATGGCGGCTATGGTTCTGGAGGAGTCCATTGGTAATCAGAGAACTGTAGTCACAGATGAGACAGTTTTATGTGTAACAGATATTTCAATGATCAACTGTTGAGTAACCGATATGATCAAAACATAACCTAACTTCAATTTTGGGGTTATGTTTGTTTGTTTTCATTGGGATTAAGGTGTTGTAATATTTTAAAATGATAATTTAATTAAATAAATAAGTAAATGGATTGAAGATAGGAAATAATAAATAATTGTTACACAGTAAAGGTATTTTTTTTATTTTAAAAATAACTTAGAAATATTTTTGTCAAAATTAAATTTTTATTTTTCATTTTTTTTTATTTTCTATTAATAAATTGTTTGTAAACGGCTTGCACGGTGGCAGCACGTTACATAATGCCTAATAATATTGTTACTTTGCATACCTATTATAGCAATTTATTGTCTACTTAATCTGTAGGTTAAGAGTGAGTGCACATGTATCTAGATATTTGTACTTTTTTTTGTACTATCCTGTTTGGTCATAAAGCATCCTTTAGTTTTGCCCATTCTGTTTACATCAATTATTACACTTGACCACCTTCTTTGTTTGCTCCTCTCTTGCCCTACCCTGAAGTTAACCTTTTTTCTACCTGCTCCCCTCCCACATTCACATCTTTAGATCTAGTGTTGTTTGTATTATTAGGTTAGTATTTCACTAGTTAATGTTCTGTAAAGTTCGAAACCGGTCATGAGTAATAAAATAGTTGTGTGGATTGTAACAGTGTGTGTTTTTCTTATCAACCTCATTATGATTAACTTCCACAAAGTTAAAACCTCAAATTTCAAAATTATTGATGTAAAGAAGTTGAGGGCATACATTCCTCATGAGTATAATGATTTCTATGAAGACATTTGCAGCTGGCCTACAACAGAAGATAATTTTATAATAATGGGTAATTAATTACCTTATTTTTATCCGTCGAGCACTCTAAAATATATCCTTTCTGGATTACCGGTTTCGGTGGTTCATGCCACCATCATCAGATCAACCTCAAAAATGATTCATTCCACTGTTGTGGAACACGTCGTAATAAACTACACACAATTAACACAAAACATTAAAAAACACAAACACTTGAACAAATTTAAATATATACACTGAAAAAACAACTTTATACATCACATGAGGACTCCTCTACACATGTCATTTCATGGAGGGCATGTGTACAACTGTGGTCTTGTGCAATCTTATATATGAGATAAGGATGTCCAATCATGATGGTATTGAGTCAACAATTTTATCTCAGGTTGATGGCTGTGTTAAATAATTCATTAGATGAATAATGCAGTTTATCATTTAACATATTTACTGGATCATTTTTTGATGCACTAAATATTTCAAATTCCTCTAGGGATGACAGCAAACGGCCCTTTCTGCATGTATGAAGAATTTTCAGGTTATTATGAACATTGACGTATTTGTGGTCAAAATCAATGAGGTGTTTGGCAAAACTGGATCTCTGTTCAAATAGCGTGGGTCTAGGTAGGTGTTCTTTAAACCGTTTGGTGAAAGATTGTCCAGTTTGACCGATATAAAATTTAGAGCAATCACTACACGTAATCTGATATACACCTGACGTGTTCATTCTATCAAAAGATGGATTATTGTTCTTTGGATTCAAAAAGTTGACGAGGTTATTTGTGGTTCTATATGCCGGGATGATATTATATTTTCTCAATTCTTTCTTTAAACTAAATTCAAGTTTCCTGTTAAACTCAATGGGTATATAAGTTAGTTTCTTTCTTGGTTCATTGGGTAGTTCTTTTGTGCTATTCATTTTCCTTTTGTGTTTTTTAATTAGTCTGTCGACTAATCCTCGTTCATAACCGTTTACCGACGCTATGTGTTTTATTATGTTATATTCCCTTTGGAAATCACTATTATTCAGAGGCAAACTGAGTAAACGATGGACGAGACTGTTGAAGGCAGCCAACTTATGGTTCATCGGATGATTTGAAGAAGCATGAATAGTTTGGTCCGTTGCAGTAGGCTTTCTGTATATGCTAAATGTGTGAAATCCGTCTTTCTTGCCTATTGAAATATCCAAAAAGTTAATGCTGTCGTTTACTTCATTTTCAAGGGTGAATTTCAAATTGGGATTAATACTGTTTAGATAATTTTTCATTAAATTCAACTGTCTTGCAGTACCATCAAACAAGCACAGGGTGTCGTCAACATATCTGTAGTAATAGACCAATTTATCTCTATATTTATTATTGTCTGAGAAAATATGAGTTACTTCAAAATGGTTAAGATATATGTCAGCTAAAACACTCGAAAGAGGGGAACCCATAGCAAGTCCGTCTTCTTGGAAGTAATAACTACCATTGAAACAGAACTAATTCTGTTCCAAAACTAAGTTCAACAATGTTATGAGTTCATTTATAGAGTGCTCGACGGATAAAAATAAGGTAATTAACTACCCATTATTATAATAATTGCATTCTTGGAAGCTAAATAACATCATGTTTAAAGAAGATAATTTACCTGATAGTTAGTTTGAAGAAGAAGAAGCTCAACAGGAAAAATACTAAAAATGTCCAAAAATTACTAATTAATTAAATTTTATGTGAAAAACGTGTAAATTACAACTTATTTGAAATAAATACCAATTTTGATATTATTATTATTTTTTTAGTTTTATTACCTGAAATGTTTTTTTTTTTAAGGGTGATATTTTGCAATTTTTGTTTATTTTATACAAAATTTACTTCTAGTCATATTGACATAAAATGTTGGGAACATACTGCATTACAACAATAATATTCAGTAGTAACTTAAAATTTAATGATAATTGAAAATTAACAATTTAAAGCGGTTTTTTTAATTCCTGAAAAGTTTTGTTTTATTGACTTCCACCCTTTTAAAAACCCCCTATTCATATGTTATACTTACTTATGGTAAATGGTTAATTATTTATATTTTAATAATCCGTTACCAGACAATTCTCGTGGGTATTTGGGAACAATAGTGTTTTAAATAAATACTATTTTTGTATATTGGTATTTCAAAAACCCAAGAAAAAAATAAACATTTTAAATTTAACAAATTTATATTTGTTCAATGGCATATCAGTACAGGACATTCATTAAGTACATCACTCTAAATACTGCTAAATTTATATATTTATAATGAAATGATTAATACAATTTTACAATAATGATCATGTTCTTCGTATAGTTTTATAAAATTTTAAATTAAATTTAGATATTATATTTGTTGCTTAGGAACAAATATATCACAGTATTATTTTACTTTATAACATATTATAATACAGTTATAATCAGTCATAATAGACAATTATAATACAACCTATCTGTAATGTTTAATTTTTTTTCAGGATCACAAAAACATTTTTTTAACTGACACAATTCTTTGTGGATAAGCATGATATAAATATCATTAATGTAACACAAACTTAAATTAACAAAATGAACAGTGTACAACCTTATTGTTATGTGCTTGTCCTTCGGAGATCGTCCCCGTCTCCACAATGAGTATAGCCAAAGTTTCAGGCCCTTATCAAGCATTAACAAATGTCAAGTGAAGCTAGAGGCCTAGGCCTGAAGTAAAGTGTCTGAAACGTCGGATGTACTCAACGAGCAGGCAATGGTGACGTGGTCGATCTCCGAAGACCAAGAACATAACAATTTTTGTGACCATGGAAGTCTAGCTTTCATTTTGCAACCTATTTCATACAGCACAGAAACCCAAATGCAAATTTTACAAGTACAGTACAATCTGCCATAAAATGGTGCTGATTTGAAAAATGAAAAATCCGGATATCAAACATTGATAACCATAAACCTTAGACCGAATCAATAATGTGATAAGCCTAACACGGATATGAAGCTGTATGAGTTAATAATATGTACTTTCCAAAGTTAAATACATGTCTTCCAAAATGTTGCTATTTATTTTTTATAACTGTACTATGTACTTTCTTTTTACTGCTTTTCTTTTGTACTACTTTCTTGTAATTGATAAAATTTAATAAGACAAAATCCAATATGATACTACAAATTTAAAAATGAAAATAACTTAATATTTATTTTTATATATAAAAACTTAACTGACTAAAATAGTCTATTATATTTTATTATGTACTAAAGAATATATGAGTTTACTTTAGGATTTTATAAATCATTCGTATAGAACGCATACACAAACAGTAGCAGATGTAATCAAGTTGTACTGTAATACATTGTCAAATGATTAAAAGAAATTATTTCCCCAAATAAAATTTTTTAATGAAAATGCAATTATTATTTTAACTAAACATATTTAACGACCAAACAAATTAAATTATTCCCATTATGTAGTAATAACATCTCGGTTATAGTGTTGCTAAAAGTCATTGTAAACGTGAATCATATAAACAGAGGAACAAATCCATCATTATCACAGTCATTATTTTTTTACTCTCCTTGGCAAGTGTTGACACAAAAACAAAATTTGCCATTGCTCAATAAATTATATGTAAACATGTGTAGGATTCAATCTTAGAAAACAGTATACTGACAGTCCCAAAAATTACACAGAAAGTTGTTTTTCTTTACAAAAAAAAAACTTACACTATTGTTTTCACATATTGTTAGTCTTTAACTTTAGAAAACTGAAAAATTATATTTCACACGTCAATATAGGATCTTATAGAAAAAGTTGGAACACAACTAACAATGTATTCCTAACGACAGCACAATCTGTTGACAGCATACAGTTAAGGCTAAGTGCTTTGTCTTAATGTAATTCAACTATCGCAGACTTCAGAGTTAATTTTGGACAATCTGAGAGATACTCTGTAAAGAATTTGTTTTAAATACATATGCTTAAAATCAATTTATTTTTTATTCTTTCTGTACACTGTTGTAAAGATAAATGAAAACCGTATTAAGTAGTGCTATTTATGTATAACTAAACACGTTAAGGATTATAAAAAGTGCACACAAACAGTACAAACATTCTCTCACACCAGTGAACGATTATGTAAGGAAGGAGAATAGAATTTGACCAACGTATCCCTAGTTATTGAAAATACTATAATTTTGGCTAATTTAAGTTAAGCTCATCCTAAGTTGTTTACCTAAGTTTTCTTCATATGCACCCACTTTTCAATCATAACAATAGAGATACAAGAGCGTCCACTGTATTGTTTTTCAATTAGTTTGCTTTGCACTTCCGTAACACTGAGAGAAAAATTAAGTTAGTTCTTTATTAAACATTTCAAACCTCAGAGAATTGATGGAATTACTTATAACAAACATTTATATTATTAATTATAATTCTTTGAAGTTAGGGCAAAAGGGCTTAAGTCAGAAATTGTTATTGTACGAATAAAATATACATTGTTTGTGATTTTAATGGTTACACTTTCAAACTTTAATGGTAAAAAAGTCGAAGTTATATAAAAAACAAATTTCCGTGTTTTTTAAAATATATATATATATACACATACATAAATATCTTATAAAAATTATGCAAAACATCCCAAGCCGGAGACCAGGTAACTAGTCATATCCCGTCAGATTGGAAGCGAGTTAACCACCGTTTGCTTTACTTCCGCCCTCATACCCTCAAACAACAGATATGAAAAGTTACCTGGTCTAGCAGAGATTCGAACCCGGTATCTTCTGATTATGAAGATTCCTCGCTATCCACTCAGCTATGGCTTATCAATAAGAACTGAGAACAAAATAGCACTTGAGTTACGTGCTACCATATTGCCTATCTAGCCCCTTTTCTTTTCGCGTATAATATATACTGCAATGCAAGCTATGAGATTGTCAAAACTTTGAGTGCTTCTCCTATATCGTTAACAATTTCTGACTTAAGCCCTTTTGCCCTAACTTCAGAGAATTTATTTCCATGTTTTATGTTTTAATAAAATAAAAGTCAAGAAATGCATTTAACTTTAGACAGTTACATTTTATAAATGCTTAAAGATTGTTTATTCAAACTTGGTGAGATCTTGCGAGTTTTGGATGAATGAATTTGTAAGAAAAATTTAACACAGCAGCTTCACGGATCATTAATCTTGCATTAACCAGTACAGTAAGCACTTAGCTAATTAAGATAATATAGTACAGTAATTTTAATAGAATGAACTGTGTTTTGCTTAACATCCTCACTTTACGGGCTACTGACTAAAGAAAGGACAGAAGTGGAAAAATAAAATAATGGAAAAAGCAAATGACGATAGCCGTATTCAAATCTACGACAGTCTTAATGCTTGCACCTGCCTTACCAACTTCTATCGCCACTACCTCATGTGTTTTTAATAAACGAATGGTTGTTTGTAAATATTAACTATAGTGACAATAATTAACCCTACAACTGTCCATGTTAATGTTTTGCAACGCCAAGTCATTTCGGTGCGTGTGCAAGCATATTTTCAAAAATTTGCCTAATATAATAATTGCATACCAATCCAAAAGTGTTCTGTACCTTTTTTGTAGAGAAAGGTTCAAAAAATCCATATATGTAATTAAAAAATTTATTGATGTAAAATTGTAAAAGTTATTAGCTCAAGAAGCAAAAAATGTTCAGTAACGAAAGGAAAAAGTTCAACTTTAGGCCTACATAACAAGTCGTAAACATTTATTGTAGTTTTTCGTAAATGTAAAAAAGTTTTGTAATTTAGTTCTAAATAGAACTGTATAAAAACATTTATCGATTTCAAATTTCTTATTTTGAAAACACCAGTTTTTGTGTTCCAAATACACGATTGCTAACAAAACCGCCTAATTTGAAACGTAATTTACTAATATATGCTTTGCCCAAAAATGAAATATTATTAAAAAAAAGTGTAGAGAATAAATCAAAGAATTGAACTGTATACTTGTATATTACCGCATCATAAAAGTGTTTTACTTAGAATCAATTGAATTACAAAAGTAAGATGAAATAAATGAAACCTCGTGCGGATAAAGGAAATTCAAAATATGACCGTTAAAGACAATGGAAACAGCCTGGTTTTGCAAACTCAAGCGGTAGTATGAATTCTGTTCAAATATGAATTTTCAACTGCTGTTTGAATAACATCTAAAAAGTCAAATATAGTTTGCTTTACAAAAAATGAAAGATTGAACTTTGGTCTATAAATAGATATCAAAAAGTCTATTGAAATAATTCGAATTATAAAAGATATCTCGAACGCAAAATGTGTTGTTTTATTGGTTGAAATCTGCTCAATTGCAAAGGTTTACAAACAATTCCATATCTTTGGAACTATTTGTCCGATTTTGGATTGGATGGCAGTTTCAGATAGGTAAAAGTGTGATGAATCCTTCAGTATACAGATATAACTCAGAAAAATACCGGGCGGGCTGTATTGAAAGACATAGAAACTGGAATTAAAGGTAGTTTTGGTGCATTAAAATTCGCGCGACATTGGCTTTTAGAAAACTAAAAAACTGCAACGATGATTACGTATGTAAATATACGTTTTAGAAAAAACTTGTAAATGCAAAAATTAAAGTTTAGATCATTTCCTTTCCAACGGTTTTTGATTTATTGCGATTGGATAGTTTTTAGTGGGTGAAATATTCATTACAAGTAGAGTTGTCAAAATTGATCGTTTTCACGTGTCACGCCCCCACGACCACTCAAATTGAGTAGTCTGACAGTTGCAGGGTTAAATAAAAATGTATCAGAAATTTTTCTGAACAGACCAGAATTTTTGTGTAAACAATTTTTTTGTATGAAAATATTTAAATATGTATATCAAATGTACAGAACAACTTCTTATTTATGGCTATCTAGACTTAATGAATATAAGCTAATAAAATATCGTATACAAAGAAATAGAAAATCAAAATACATCAATGGTAACCATGTAATAAATAACAAATAACGAAGTAAAGCTTAAATACTCATATCCTAAAAATTGCACTACTCAAGGGGCATAAGTTATAATTTAAGGATAGTGAGAGATAATATAAGGTATGAAATTAATGCCCAACAAAACATCTGATGGGATTTTTTGTAGGTTTTGTGGATAATATGGCTACAATGTCACACATTCCCACAAGGATTGAGATAAAATTATATTTAGTATAATAAATTATCATTTTACAAGAGAATAAAAAATTCAGTTCTTGAAGAGAGTATGTAGGAAACCTACAATTTACGTTGTTTTCAGTATTTCAAGTACCCTAATTTTTCCATTTTCTAATCAGCTCTGCGTTTTAGAATACCAAAAGTGCATCCTGTAAAATGTGATCACAAAAAGTGGTAAAAAACGATGGTACTAGGCTGTAACAAATGAGCGGACAACCACGGATTAGGCAATATTGGAAATGGAAACATATACTTTAACCACACAGTAGTTGAATGCTTGTGCTTCTCTGTGGTTTGCTTGATATTTCATGGATACATAGATGATTATCAAAAACCTTTACCTACCCTCAAACCTAACACGCAGGAGGCACATATATACCCGCAGATAAGGATATTTGAATGAAAATTAATAAGGAGTAAATATTGAGCCCCCCCCCCCCCATAAATGACAACTGGGCACCAATACAATTTAAAATCCCACTTTCTGTCAGTTTGTCACTCATCAATTATAAAAAAATGCATAAATTATAATCCAACGCAAAAAATTAAAAATCATTAAAAGATGTCACAACTCTGGGTTTAAAAAGTTTTGAGACATATTTTATTGTAAGAACTTTTTAGATGGGGGGATTCCGCTAGGCCTTATTCAAGGGGCACTTTAAAAAGGAATTATCAAATTTTTTAGCTGTTCAAGCAACTATTTATACCGGTTATCCTTTTTTAAATGTTTTGTAGCATACTACTAATTTTACTAATTATATTACTAACATTGGCTGTTACTTCTGTATCAAAATAATTTTAAATACGTTTATTCGTTCAAGTTTAAGAAATTTACTTCAGACAAGTTGTAAATGATATGCAATCGACATAAAAATGAGTAAATAGTAAGTTAGCAAAACCATAACATTTTTACCATTAACTGCCCATGGAAAAGCAACAAATAAGGTCTAATTGTAAAATATGGCCATGAGAGAACAATGATTGGCTGAGAACAGAACACAGTGTCTTATATCTTCATAACAAAATATATATGAATAGCTGACATTTCTTTACTGAAATTTTAATTTGATAAATAATGGTAGTGTCTTTCAGGGCATTTTGAAAGAAGATATCAGCTTTAGTCGATTTTCTTTGAATTTTAGACTCAATTTTCATGCGCAATATCTGCACGTTTTACCATTTTCAACCATATTAGAGGTTGAATATTTCAAAACCATTTCTCAGCGAGAATTTGTCGGAAAAACTTGAATACCGGTACTGTAACTTTGTTTTTTATAATTTTAAAACCAATATTTAGCTAGAAAGACAACCCCAATTAAAAATCAATGGTGTCAGTTATAGATTATGGATAGTCAGTATTTATTTTTAAACACTTTAATACATGTTGGGCATTCAAAACAATACTATAAACAGTAAATAATTATATTTTCTACTGTTCTTGGATTTTTAGGCACCATGTACATTTTAGGCATTTTCTACCATGTCACTAAAATAAAAGTCAACCAAGTTAACATCACATTTGGATTTCAATAATGCTATCAACGTAATATAATCTTGTCAGGCAATAAAAAAACTTAAGCATTTTTTTCTCGCAAAGAAAAACAATGACTTTTTATTTACTTGCCATTTAATTTAAAAAAATCATTTTCATAACTCAATATAATACAGTTTGTGAAAAAATATAAATATTTTTTATTGATGTTATGAGCTACATAATACATAAACTTGATTGTACTATAATACCAATTCTTGTTACTTAACATTTTTCTTGCATATGATGTTAACTTGGTCGAGCATTACGTTTTTTAGCACGCAAAACTATATAACCTATAAAAAAAAAATAACATAGTTTAGTATATATTTTTACCAGATATAGTTTAACTACTACTATCATTTTAATAAATTAACATAAGAATTGTGTTGCTTAGTAAATCTAGGCAAACATATAACACACAGTTGGACATTACATGCAATTTTCAACATTCCACATAAAATATCTTTGACTTTATAAAATATAATAATTACATGGTTGATTACTTGCTACCCAAATACTCGTGTAACAAATACTGTAGGTAACTGAAGGTAGATGTGCAATTATGACTAGGATTTTACAGTGTAGCGGGTTTTTTGTCAACTTTGCTGAGCATGTTCGTCTTCGGATTCCGTTGGGGATATACGGATTGCTTGATACCATTGTTGAGTTAAATCGTTCATCTGTGTCTTGCAGTCCTTCAGCTCCTAAATCATAAAAAAATTATTTAGGTACATATAAAATAATGATTTAATTGTGGTAAAACTGAAATTCTTAATGCTTGCATTTGTAGTGATAATTAAAAATAATAAAATCTTGAATGAACAGATATAAATTCCAATAATATATTACCGGTACATATAATAAAATTTAGTCACATGTACATAGTCTCAAATTAAAATAATTGCATTAAAATAATGCAATTTGGGATTTTTAAATTCAAAAATACCTTAATATTTTAATTATAGTCCACAAACAATATGTAGTTCAAGAAAGAGCTCAAATTAGTCCAGTAAATTATTTTAATTCTTCAATGTAGTGCATTATTTATTAGTGTATTTTTGTGTGTATTAATTTAAGATCGTTATGTATGTATTGATAGCAGAGGGAAATTACAAATAGTTTTAGTAATTAGTAAAATTAAACAGCTGTTATTTGTTTACAAAATATTAATTGTTATAATATAATAATCATATTTGTAAATATACATATTTTAAAATAAAATACCTCTTGAGTAAATCTTCGGGTAAAGAATGGAATAAAGTATTGAAGATCATACTTGGCAAAACCTCGAATTCGGGTCTGCAAGAAGTTAACTTCCATTGTCTCTTCCTCCGTATACTCTGACAGATGCTCAGAATCTATGGCTTGTCCCTGTATCAGAAAATAAAATTAAGTAAATGTTTGCCTAAAATTCATTGGGCTTGAGTACTTTTAATGTAAATAACCGACCAAATTCGTTTCTTAGTTTACAGATTTAACATAATTTAAATCCTTCCCGTATATGTTAATAATATTTATGCAGCCCGAAATATACCCTAACCTCGCAATGATAATTTCCAAATATATTGTTTGAATGAGGTTTACATCATGTTGTAACACTAGGATGTAGCAAGATGTAAGGTCAGCAAGTATAGGCACTGTGGAACTGCAGCACCTCCTATTTCCACTTGATATCGATAACATTTAATGTAACGAGTCCTTTTTTTTTAATTCTTTCTTTATACTTAAACTTATTGTCAGTTGCCAACGCACAGTTATGAAAAAGATACAAAATTCTTTGTATGGAATTTTAGTGTTTGAAGGAAGCTGCACCCGAGGCAGCGAGGGAGAGAACACTGTCGTTCTCGCAGTACCAACCCTAGTAGTGGAAATTAGTTTTTTTTACTCTTCATGTGGTAATTTTTTTATAAGTAGTTTTTAATACTAGCTCACTATTGATCGTGTTGATTTTACATCAACCTTTAGGTTTTATTTTTATTTTTACTCTTCATGTGGTAATTTTTTTATAAGTAGTTTTAATACTAGCTCACTATTGACCATGTTGATTTTACGTTAACATTTAGGTTTTCTTTTTTTTACTCTTCATGTGGTAATATTTTTAATACTAGCTCACTATTGACCGTGTTGATTTTATGTCAACATTTAGGTTTTCTTTTTCTTTACTCTTCATGTGGTAATTTTTTTTATATAAGTAGTTTTAATACTAGCTCACTATTGACATGATTGATTTTACATCAACATTTAGGGTTTCCTCTGTAAATAAAATAAAATATTACATTTCTTTTAAGTTACAAAGGAAAAGGCTTTTCCTTCACAAAGAACGGAAAACTTAATTAAACTTTACACAAAACAAGAAGAGTGGATTTCATTTTTGAATGGATAGACCAAGCTTGAACTGTAACAATTTAGGTTAACCCAGATATGAATATCGTCCTACATGTAGTCCAAAGAACACATGTTTTGTTTTTAATGTTTTGAAATAGTTTGTTTGCTTGCAGTGTGATGGCAGCACATTACTGTGCTTCAGTAGGACCAAACTAAGGTTTAGAGCCTGTTTCACTTAAATCCAGCTCAATTTGTAGTTGTATCAGGATCTAACAGTAACCTCAAATATACTATGTTATTTCTTACACGATCTACTGAACAACCGTAGATATTTCACATATTATTTCCTGTAGTAATAGGTTGAAATTGTGTGTATACTTAATAAAACAGTGTATCAGTTATCTTAATAATAAAATGTTGTAATTTATTTACATAAATAGTTGTCAGAATCATTTCAAAATATGCTGACCTAAATGTAGGACAATAGGAACAAGTATCGCATCTGGCGTGTTTATAAAAATAATTATAGTTTTCATATTACAAAGCCTATTTAAAAGTTTTGTGTTGAAAATATAATCTATTGGTTTGTTTTCAGGATTTACACTCTAAATGAAATATTATTACTGTTGGAAGATGGAGAATAACCCATATCAGATGACCAAATTGATATCTATATCCAGCGGCCAAACAATGTAAAGGATGATGTAACTGACGAAGACTCGGGTGAGGAAGACAATCCAACTATTGCCTGGAAATCAGCTACTCACATCAGCCTAACTACCCCACATACATGCAGTGGTACATCAAGACCCTGAAGGTAACATATATAATGGTGACAACGAAGAAACAGGTTAGGATGCTAATTCTACCACTCAGTCGGAGCTTATTCCTAGCAATAACGTATCGGAACAACTCCGTCCTTCAGATCAACAGCACTCAGAAGAGGGTGAGTTGTAGCAACCAGTTCAGTTCATTGATTGTAGACAACAAAGAAGAAATTGGTAATACAATTTCTAATCCACCACCAAAAAAGCGCAGAAAAGTGGCAACAAAACAAAACTTGTGCCCAAACAGGTATGTAACTATCCCAAAACACAAAAAAAGAAAATCAAATTGTGTACATGTAGTGCAATAATGATCTAGAAACTGACAAATCTATTTGGCCATATAAGAACGAGGTACATAATGAACTAACTCCAATATAATGTTTTTTGCTATTTGACCAGGAAATAATATCAATGATAATATATCAATAATATCAATCATAGAAACCTACGGCAAGGGAGGGTCATCTAAAACTGGAAGACCATCCAAACATACAATAGTAGATTCTAGGTTTGATCGCTTGGACCACTATGTTATTCCTCAGGAAAAGCAAACAAGATGTGGACTTTGCCATGCAAAAAGTACTACTAGGTGTAAAAAATATGACACTGGACTACACACTAAGTGCTTTGTTGCATATCATACAAAACCATAAAATTCATTTTATGTTTATTCAAACACTTTATAAGCAATAATTTGACTTGTTTACAAAATTTTTAAAAGTACGTTTCACTAGTTTTT
The DNA here is from genome assembly GCA_018207615.1 of Philaenus spumarius. Classification (NCBI taxonomy): domain Eukaryota; kingdom Metazoa; phylum Arthropoda; class Insecta; order Hemiptera; family Aphrophoridae; genus Philaenus; species Philaenus spumarius. Next base: position 42,195 of record JAGFPH010007452.1, on the reverse strand, counting down.
ATATAGCACATAGTAATACTGTATTGTATATTCATTTCATGTATTTTAAATTTTTAATTACCATTTTTCAATAAATTACGTCCTTATCTGTGTTTTACTTTACTGCCACTATATTTGCCTAGTGTCCTGAATAAAGGCCACCACTTTATTAAGAGACTAATTATTTTTTGTTATTTTTAACTTAATATATGTTCTCAGTGGCCTATTATGAGTAAACTTTTATAAAAAATTTAACAAAAAATAATACAGCCATATCTTGGTTAATCCTCAAAGTGGCAGACTGCAGTCTTTCGGGCAGGGCCGGATTTAGCATTTTGGCACACCTAGGCCCAATAATTTTTTCCGCCCCCTAGCCTGGTTAAAGTTACTTCCCCAAAAAACCCTACAGCCAGTTCTCCCGTGTTTGAGATCAATGTTGTAACGAAGTTGATGTGTAATGTTGAAAAATAGTTTAGCTTTACCAATAATTATTTGTTTATATGAACTTCAAAATCAGGATGATTTTTTTGTAATTAATTCAAAAAATATGTTACGGCTATTTAATTTTATTTCTAGATATGTTTTAAAATATTTATTTTTCTCTCGGCCGTGCGCCCCCTGGGTACCGAGGAAATACGGGCCATCTCTCGGGCGCAAATGCAACCCGCTCGAACCTTAGCGAGAATTCGCATATATTTGCATAATCGATAATTTAACCCACTTACAATAATCCAATCGTAATAAAACTGGCACCATTGGAAAGGAAATGAATTAAACTTTATTTTTTGTATTTACAACTTTTTCGTAAAACGTATATTTACATACGTAATCATCGTTTTAAAATATGCATAATAATGTGTTACAGCAATTTTCGAGGGCGAATCTGCATACATCTGCATCTGTACAATTGTTCTGTTATTTCCCACTTCTTCAACGTTCAAGACTATCTACACAAATATTTCTTTGGTTATTATAAAGATACCATTGGATTCGTCAAGATTTTATCTTTCTGTTGGTGCCTTCTAATCAGATGTCACTATAAAAATAGTATTTTTTCCAAGAATTACTGTAAACCCTTGCAATTGGACAGTTTTTCAACCCATGAAACAGCCCATTTGTCAAGTGATTTTACGCCTACTATATCAAATGTTTGACAGATTTCTTTACACCATTTTGTACAGCAAAGTCTGAATTTTGTAAAGGTGGGAATTAATCCAGAAATAACCGGGTTTTTTTCTGTCTAGACGACAATTGAAATGTACATAATTATTACGTTCTAGTGAGAAAGTCTAGCGCGTGGGTTCCCACGATATTCAAATGTCCCGTTCTATACGCAGTGTGTAGACTGGCAACTTTTCATTAGATTGATGTCATTTTGTTATTCAAATAAATATAACTCAAACACTTTTGTGAACTAAGGAAAGACAAGTATACCGTTCTTTTCTTTGATTTATCCTCTACACTTTGTTATAATAATATTTCATTTTTGGGCAAAGCATATATTAGTAAATGACGTTACAATCTAGGGCTAGGTTTGTTACCAGTCGTATACTTGGAACATAAAAACTGTTTTTTTCAAAATAAAAAGTTTGAAATTGATAAATGTTTTTATATAGTTCTATTTAGAACTAAATTACAAAACTTTTTTACGCTTACGAAAAAAATACAAAAAGAATTTTACTACTTGTCTTGTTATGTAGGCCTAAAGTTGAACTTTTTCCTTTCGTTACTGAACATTCTTTGTTTCTTGAGCTAATAACTTTTACAATTTCAAAAGAAACTAATTTTTAGGGCATATTTGAATTCTTTGAAGTTTTGTCCAAAAAAAAGCTACTAAACACTTTTGGATTGGGGTTCATTTACTATTTTTGGCAAATTTTTAAAAATATGCTTGCAAAACACTATAAACAGGCTTTTCAATTTCAGCTTTAACCATGCCAGTTCTAGGGTTAAAGTAAGCAAAAGAACGTTTGATTTTGTTCTTTCAGAATTTTAACAAGTTTCTGAATAAATTTATTTTTTTACATGTTTGTTTCCTTTTGCACAACTTTAAAACAAAAGCTAAACATTTTCTGGTGCAGCACTTCCACTAATTTTAGCTATGAGCCGTCACTGTTCAAATCCCTGAATTATGTAGGGTATATTCTGGAATAATTAATGCTGAACTACAATAAATAAATAAACTGTTCCGTGGCTATATTTACTTGATTGTTTGCTGTTAATGCAATATTACGCTCAGTTTTCTCAATCAGTGTTAATCAATCTAAATGATAAGTTTTAAACACAAAATTTTGCCGTCAAACCCAAAACAATATCATACTGTCAAATTTCAGGATGCTCTAGAAACTATATAATGACAAAGCATTAAATAAAGTGGCTGAAGATGTTCAGTTTACTTTTTCAAAATCAATTAGAAATATGTGCATAAATATATGCACATACATTTTTAATGGAAAATTTCTTCTTGTATACTCTTCATATGCACATACAGTAGAGTCCCACTATTCCAAACCCAGCTAATCCGAAAATCCGCCTATTCCGAACAGAGTTCAGAAAAATTACCGATTTTTTAAACTTAAAACAGAAGGAATTAAAAAGACGTTATTGAAAAACGTGCATTTATTGTTATACAAATAAGTTAAATAGAGACATACATAGAGCCTAAAATTGCTGAAAACACCTGAAATCAAATTGGAATGAAAGCTGGTTTTGTTTCCTTCACGTTTACCATCCATTTTGCGGGAAGGAAGTTACCGCAGCAAGCATCTGGTGAAAAGGATACCGGGTCCTTCGGAAAGAAGGAAGTATTAGATAGAACAGCTAGGCACTAGTAGTGTTGTTGCCACCTGCCAGTTGCGCTCATCCGTTTTTCCGTTTTCGTTATCTTGAACGAATTTTATTTTTGTCTCGATCTTTTTTCAAAACAATGCGGTACACTGCGGGATGACAAAAGGGACAGTTTTAACAACCTACCCTTTGTCCCTTCCCTTCCGTTTTTAGAAGAAAACAGAATCGTAACGCAATGGAAGGAAAAATACGGATGGTGAAAACCTACACTAAGGCGAGGTCAAGAGCATTAGCCGCGTCTACGTGTGATATGAGTTCAGTTGAGCGTTCGCCTTCTCCTCGCTTTCTTCCGAGCCGATCAACGCTGTATAGAACTGACACTAGCAGATATCCCCACACTTAATTTACGCCTAACAAGTCAATACGTTGATTGTATTCATGAAATCTGCCTATTCCGAATTCCTGTTAAACTGATCAGTGTTCGGTCCCAATTAGTTTGGAATAGCGGGACTTTACTGTATATGTAAAGGCTAGGGCAATTGATTTCTAAAATCTTTCAAAATCGCAATGACCCAAAAGAAAAATGATCCTGATGCTTGCTTTCACAAACAAAAGCTGTACTGGTGCAATTTTTAGAAAATTTTCCATAATACTTTGACAGTTGATGACAAATACCCATCACAACCTTAACTTTAAAAAAAATATGACAAGCTATATTGTTTCTTTCAAAATGAATAAAGTAACTTAAACTCACCCATTCCCTGGTTTTACTCAAAGACAGTGCTTTCTCTTTATGTTTCCTCCTTCTGCCCGGCTTCTTTTTGTTTGCTTGCAAAAACTAAAAACACAAACATTACAAATTAATAACAATAGAACTACAACTATGGCAACTTATCTCATTTAAAGTAAAAAAACTACATCATTTATTTAGTCAAATTAATAATGTTTTAATCCTTTAAATTCCTCAATTTTCTTAGAGTCCCATGTGTAACATGCGTGGTTTCTTAGATGAGTAATTGAAATACAGTTGAACTTGGTTTTAACGGTCTCGACTAATGCGTCAACTCGGACGTAGCGTCATTTTTTTTAGGTCCGGTCAAATCGTTATCTTTTACATTATTATAAATCCCTGTTTTAGCATCAATAAATATTTTAACCACTTGGCTGTAACATCATAAATCTACAAAATATCAATGTCAAACTTTGAATTCAGTTTTCTCAGAACTCGAAAAATGTTAGAATTCACTCTTTCCTTTGATTTCGGGCCGCCTATTTTCTCCCTACTCAGAATCAAACCGCAAAATGTAATCTCCGGCAGGTCTCATCAAAGTCGAAAGAGAAGGGTTCCACTAAACAGCAGTAACACTGCTAACTCTCCCACCCCTCGTAAGGAACAATTTGCACGCTATGTGATGTCATTTGTGTTCTGTCTGTAACTAAACCCATGATCTTGCTGGGAAAGTGTTTGGCAACTACAAAAGAGCGGGATAAACCACTCAATCGAATAGCCTGGCGAGACATTTACGTAGTTGTGATCAGACAGTTGCCCCCCCACAGTTCCAGTTACCTAATTTATAACTGTAGGTGACCTCAGCTCCAATTTTGGGACCCTACTGTACATTAAAAGAAAAGTGTAGTGTTTTTTTTTTTTTAATAAATGTCATGAATAATGCTGCCAATAATAGTAATATTGTATCCTTCACTCAAGGTAACAAAAATCTGATTTCCCGTTAGTACATCTTTATAACGTCACTCAAACTTAGCGTCAAAATTCGTTCAGTCCCTTCGTTGATGCTATAACCAAGTTCAAATGAATATTTAAAAAAAAGTAGTGTAAAGCAGACACCAGGTAAATATGATATTTTTAATATGCATTAAGATGACATTGTTGAACTCTTAGATGAATAACTGGGTAACAAGGTTATTTTAAACATAAAGAATGTTGATAAAAATGTGTGCGAATTAAGGTCAAAGATATTTCTTAGGTCAAAAATAAAACAGTGTGACATCAATTGCCCACCAACTACACAACAAAGAAGGGGAGAATGTTTAGTCTTCCATCAGGACCGTTGAGTACAGACCGTTGAGTAACGCTAGCTCTCTTCGTTTACAATAATTCTTCGTTGTATTTGAAAGTAGTTTCCATCAAACTTCGGAGTCTTTCAGATGCTTTGAAATTTACATTGAAGTATTTTATCATTTGCTCGTCGCAAATGGTTTTATGTAAAAAATTTGGTTAAAAACAAATCTTTTAAAAGCACACACTTTTTGGATAGGAGTATCTAAATTCAATAAGTTGTCCGTTATTTTTTCATATCCTTTCTTACTTTGACATTTATTTATGTTTGATTGTATTTGCTTTGATTTGATTTAAATTAACAGGTCACATTAAACTCAAATAATCAGCTGTTATGTTAGATTAATTATACATCATACAACAATGCAAACAGTTTTTCAATCACTTGAATCAAATATAACAATCATTTACTAAAGTTTACTCAAAATTAAGATTTGATTCAGGAACAAATTAAATTAATATTTACACAAATCAAGGAAATGATCAACTAGGCTCCAACATATCAAATTCTTTATCACAATACAATACCATTTATTTATAAGTCAAATTCTCACCAAAATGTAGCAATCCTTATATATAATTCTGTAAGCGAAATTTTAGATTCAAAATTGTGGGAATTTGGTAAATCGGAGGATGATAGGAGAGGTATCAAATTAAAAGTATCGATTCAAGGAACGAGGGAAAAATATAAGTTTTTTCTAAAATTAAAAACTAAGGGGTTTTTGAGGTCCCCGAAAAACGAAAAATCCCCATAAGAAATACATGAGAATTTAAAAACATCTGCTTTGTTTACATTAAAACATTTGGTATTAAATAAATAAATTAAAAACATAAAACAGCTGTTCTGTAGTTTACATTTTGATCTATAGTAATATTATAAAGAGGTAAAGTTTATTTGTTTGTTTGTTTGTATGTAGGGGGGTAATCTCTGGCACTACAGAACCTATTGAAAAAATAGTTTTACTAATACAAAGCTACACTATCCCTGAGTAACATAGGTACACTATAATTAATTTCAATAAAAACCTTTTTTTTTGTAAATTAGTCGGAAAAATTCTTATGTTAGGCCTAGAATGATAAACCAACACATGTATTTACATTTATTACCATAGCAACCAATTGAATAAAATAACAGATACCGTAATATAGCTGGATGCTCCAATATTTCCATTAACAGCTGATTTAAAAATTTGAAGCAATTATTTTTGTATTTCTAGCTTTTCGGTTAGGGTTTTAGTGTAGACCTGAGCCTTGCTGGTTCTTTTAACCATTATTATATAACTTATAACTGATGTTATAAAATTTACGAAACAATTTGATTTGAACATTTAACATTATTTACCATCTTAGTTTTGAGTTTATTAATCCTACACCTTTATTATAAATAAAACATAACTTATGTTCTTGGAAGGTTCCATTGGGGGTTGGCGTGCGGAGCACGCAGGGGTCTCCCCTAGTTATTTCTTGAAAGAATCAAAATTATTTCTATACTTTAACACGTTCACTGCTATGCAAATTTCGTATTTCCTATGCTAGGAGCTGACCTTTTATTTTTTATATTTATAGTCTAAATGAGTAGAAAAGACTTTATTTTTTTATTTTTGAACCTTTCTACGTAATAATCACTAGTATTTTAAAGCGGATGAACATGTGCGTCCATAGCACATAGGCTTAAAATTGGCGTACGAAGCATGTAATGCTCAGTGTATTGAAAATACTCCCAATACAGGGGGTTGGCGTGCGAAGCACGCAATGCACTGTGCGCTGGCCGCTTCTCATAGTGTTCAGTGTCAAGCTCACATGTGCGTCCTTAGCAGTAAACGTGTTAAAAACCAAATTCATGAATGACACAAGCAAATGTAGGTGAAATGAGATAAGCAGCCAAGTTTTGAATCGGTTGCCTGGTCGACGGGTGTAGCTATCCCGTTGCTAGGAATGATTGAAAATTGTAAGATTCGAGTAGGAACAATATACGTCCGTGGAAATTCAGAATTATTAATTTAGAACATTTAATTATTAAAAATTGGATTAAGTAGATTATAATGAGTAGAGATAATGATACGTGGGCACAACTTCTGATTGGTCCAAAACAAAGTAGAGGGGGTAAAAGTATGTGGAGCCAAGCCCCTGATTGGTTGAGAAGATTGCCCCACTTGCCCCATCTCCCCACTTAAGCCCCACCCACTTTGCCCCACCTTCTCCCACCTAGGGGTCAGGGGCTCCTCCCCCAAAATTTCG
>JAGFPH010007452.1:17017-33238 GCA_018207615.1 Philaenus spumarius | reverse complement strand
CTCTATGCTTTTAGTCATTATGGGTATTTTATTATTTTGTGTCATCACATAATATTCCTGTTACATGGCTGTTAGTGTTACAAGTTGATGACAAATACCCATCACAACCTTAACTTTAAAAAAAATATGACAAGCTATTTTGTTTCTTTCAAAATGAATAAAGTAACTTAAACTCACCCATTCCCTGGTTTTACTCAAAGACAGTGCTTTCTCTTTATGTTTCCTCCTTCTGCCCGGCTTCTTTTTGTTTGCTTGCAAAAACTAAAAACACAAACATTACAAATTAATAACAATAGAACTACAACTATGGCAACTTATCTCATTTAAAGTAAAAAAACTACATAATTTATTTAGTCAAATTAATAATTTTTTAATCCTTTAAATTTCTCAATTTTCTTAGAGTACCATGTGTAACATGCGTGGTTTCTTTAGATGAGTAATTGAAATACAGTTGAACTTGGTTTTAACGGTCTCGACTAATGCGTCAACTCGGACGTAGCGTCATTTTTTTTAGGTCCGGTCAAATCGTTATCTTTTACGTTATTATAAATCCCTGTTTTAGCATCAATCAATATTTTAACCACCCGGTTGTAACATCATAAATCTACAAAATATCAATGTCAAACTTTGAATTCAGTTTTCTCAGAACTCGAAAAATGTTAGAATTCACTCTTTCCTTTGATTTGGGTCCGCCTATTTTCTCCCTCCTCAGAATCAAACCGCGAAATGTAATCTCCGGCGGTCCCATCAAAGTCGAAAGAGAAGGGAGTTGAAGGGGGGGGGAGTAACACTGCTAACTCTCCCACCCCTCGTAAGAAACAATTTGCACGCTATGTGATGTCATTTGTGTTCTGTCTGTAGCTGAATCCACGACCTTGCTGGGAAAGTGTTTGGCAACTACAAAAGAGCGGGATAAACCACTCAATCGAATAGCCTGGCGAGACATTTACGTAGTTGTGGTCAGACAGTTGCCCCCCCCCCCACAGTTCCAGTGTTGTCTAAATGTTACCTAATTTATAATTGTAGGTGACCTCAGCTCCAATTTCGGGACCCTACTGTACATTAAAAGAAAAGTATAGTGTTTTTATTTTTAATAAACGTCATGAATAATGCTGCCAATAATAGTAGTACTGTATAGTTGTTTATCCTTTCACTCAAGGTAACAAAAATATGATTTTCTGTTAGTACATCTTTATAACGTCACTCGAACTTAGCGTCAACATCCGTTCGGTCCCTTTGTTGATGCTAAAACCGAGTTCAAGTGTATTTGATTTAAATGAATATTTAATTAAAAATAGTGTAAAGCAGACAACAGGTAAATATGATATTTTTAATAAGCATTAAGATGACATTGTTGATCTCTTAGATGAATAACTAATAAACGGACTTCTTCGGTTCGCAAAAAGGGCGGGTTTGATGTGAACTACTGCCTGGACATGGGGCACAGAGGACCTCATGGTTTAGGTGCAGTGGGTCCCGGTGGTGGATCACATAAACCCCCTATATAATAATAATAATAGATGAATAACTGGGTAACAAGGTTATTTTAAACATAAAAAATGTTGATAAAAATGTGTGGGAATTAAGGTCAAGGCTATTTCTTAGGTCAAAAATAAAACAGTGTGACATCAATTGCCCACCAACTACACAACAAAGAAGGGGAGAATGTTTAGTCTTCCATCAGGCTCTAGTACAGACCGTTGAGTAATGCTAGCTCTCTTCGTTTACAATAATTCTTCGTTGTATTTGAAAGTAGTTTCCATCAAACTCCGGAGCCTTCAGATGCTTTGAAATGTACATTGAAGTATTTTAATATTTGCTCGTCACAAGTGGTTTTATGTAAAAAATTTGGTTAAAAACAAATCTTTTAAAAGCACAAACTTTTTGGACAGGAGTATCTAAATTCAATAAGTTGTCTGTTATTTTTTGTATTCTTTCTTACTTTGACATTTATTTATGTTTTATTGTATTTGCTTTGATTTGATTTAAATTAACAGGTCACATTAAACTCAAATAATCAGCTGTTATGTTCGATTAATTATACATCATAAAATAGTACAAACAGTTTTTCAATCACTTTAATCAAATATAACAACCATTTACTACAGTTTATTCAAAATTAAGATATGATTAAATTAAATTAATATTTACACAAATCAAGGAAATGATCAACTAGGCTCAAACATATCAAATTCTTTATCACAATACAATACCATTTATTTATAATTCAAATTCTCACCAAAATGTAGCAATTCTTTCTTGAAAGAATCAAAATTATTTCTATACTTTAACACGTTTACTGCTATGCAAATTTCGTATTTCCTATGCTAGGAGCTGACCTTTCATTTTTTATATTTATAGTCTAAATGAGTAGAAATGACTTTATTTTTGAACCTTTCTACGTAACAATCACTAATATTTTAAAGCGGATGCACATGTGCGTCCATAGCACATAGGCTTAAAATTGGCGTACGAAGCACGCAATGCTCTGTGTATTGAAAATACTCCCAATACAGGGGGTTGGCGTGCGAAGCACGCAATGCACTGTGCGCTGGCCGCTTCTCATAGTGTTCAGTGTCAAGCTCACATGTGCGTCCTTAGCAGTGAACGTGTTAAAAACAAAATTCAGGAATGACACAAGCAAATGTAGGTCAAATGAGATAGGCAGCCAAGTTTTGAATCGGTTGCCTGGTCGACGGGTGGAGCTATCCCGTTGCTAGGAATAATTGAAAATTGTAGGATTCAAGTAGGAACAATATACGTCCGTGGAAATTACAGAATTATTAATTTAGAACATTTAATTATTAAAAATTGGATTAAGTAGATTGTAACGTATATTTGAATAGTCAGAAATTACAATAGTCAGACAAATAGTAAATATATTCAAAATGCAACCAAGGAGCCGAGGAGTAAAATGTGTATATTCAATTCCCAAACCCAGCTTGCATACCAAACGATGCCAAGCTATTTATTAATGAAAATTATTTAAATTAAACCAACAACTATAAGCAATAACTATTATTATTGTTATATTATATTGTATTATACTATTACTTACTATTATTGGGCGTGTTTTCTAGCTCAATTTAATTTCTTCTTTTTTTTTATCTTTAATTTAGGGACCAACCTATGTACGGGCATTTGTGCCCCCTATAGGTCCTTTATGTATTTATACATGTAAAAGGAATTATTGGTAATAAATAAATAAATAAATATAACCAAAAGTAAGATAAATATCTAATGGACCCGATTGCAATAAAATATCGGCAGATAATTATTCAAAACGGAGTTTTTAAGACCAAAACGCCAACCTATTACCCGTTGCCAAGGAATGAAGATAACAACAGCCAATGAGAGAGCCATGAAGCGGGATTTGGAAAATAAAAGCGACGTTAAAGGAAGTCTTTGGTTGAACGCCCAAAGAAGCAGGGGTGTTTATAAAATGTGTAAAGGGAAAAGTGAAAAGTATATGCCTCAGTGACTTCAAATAACCAAACAAACAGTGCTAAGTAGACAGTGAATAATATCTTAAAACTCAACCTTATACAAAACTTTTCAAACTTTCGATTTCAATCAAAGCATACATTTTTTTAGAGACTGTTAGAACTGTGATAAATTACACTGTACAACGAACTTCAAACATCAGTGACTGTCCCACATAATATCCTTATTACTACTACAAAAATGAATATACGTACAAATAGATGTGTAATTTAATCCTTTCCAGATTTATTTATTCCCATTTTTCTTTCTTTTTGATACGATTGCATAGTTTGTAAAAGCCAGCCGACACCAATCCCTGAGATTATTTAAATATATATCCAATGAGATACATACACAGAGACAATTTTAAAGGTACAGTATATCAGTAGTATAATTGCTTGTGCTCAATAAAAAGATCATTAAAATTTTTAAAGCCTAAGTGTCAGCAAAGTTAATAAAATATAATTTGTGTTATATTATTCTATTTATTAATCATATTACCTATTTGAATGTTTCGAAATTAAGTTTTATTAGAAAGAGTAATTTTATAATCATCGAGATTGTGACACTCGTGTGACATCATGTTTGTTTATATGCGACAAAGCTGTATAGACATGTAATCTTACGGGTTAAATAAATAAAAAATTTTAAACATGTAAAATGTAAAAGTTCAATAAAATTTAAAATAAAAAAAATTTAAGATAAAAAATCATGTAGGATATGAATTTATTTATTAATATTTAGTAACGGTATTTATTGTACATTACTTTAATATTATTAAAAAACATTTGTTTACTAAAAATTAAATTAAATCATTTTATAACCTCAATTCATTACTTAGCGTCTAAATGTACACAAACCTGCATTCCAGCATTGCTAAACTGTGCTATATCTTTTCATATACTACATGTGTATTATCTTTCTTCTGTGATGTCAGGATCACAGATAAAGATTCAGCGCAATCTATGGTCGGCCACATGCATACCGATGTTGTCAATCTGTGAGCACGTCGTTTACCGCTCAAATTTTACACCAGATCGTCTGTAACCTAAGTCATCTTATTTCTACTATGCAACACTTTGTAATCTAAATTTATAAATTTTGGTGGATTCAACCACTGTGGAAGTACTTGGAATTATGAACTGCGGCTACCAATGAAAATTAGACAGACATGATTTTTGATTAAGATTACTTTAATGACACATTCTTTTATATAGAAATTTTATAAAAGTTAAATATTAAGCAACACATGATATTATACCACATAAATTATTAGTTTATGTACAGACAAAGCTACTTAATTTGAAATTCGCAGATTGAGTAGAAAATTAAATAAAAAAAATATATTTATAAAAATTGCAGAAAGTCATTATTTTACTTTCTTAAAATAACTTTTTATACTTGAAAGTATCCTGAGCCCTTAACCAAATATCCAATGTTTTCAATTAGTCACTCCACTTCACTTCTCTAACAGATTTGACACCATTTTTGCCATTCCCACAGAAATTTTCCACAAGCCTAGCTTGCACCAACAAACATCATAACTGTTGTATTTTTCGAAGAAATTTTTTTTAACATAACTTTGCCAGTAGGCTATAAATTGTCACCAAAAAATACATTTGTTTAGTAAAAACGCTTAAAAAGTCACAGCATGGACACACAACAAGGAGTCTCCCATCAGTACCAACCGACTAGCTTTGATAAAATTTTACCTCACACAATGCAATGTTCTCATTTCCTTAGAGGACATATCCGGCACTGTCGCATTAATATTGTCACTTGTTCACATCCGCTTTTATATACTTTAACTAGATAATTTATGTGTCTGCCTTTTTATAAAAAAAATAATTAAAAAATATTACTTTACTTTTTTAGTTGTCTGTGCTTCCAATTACCTTACAACTCTTATTGATATTTAATTCATCAAAATTTTGTATCCTAACCTTTAATAATTTATTTATTTTTTAATTTAGGATATTTTTCCTTTTAACTAGAAATACTTTTTATGCCTTCATGGAGATGCATATACATACGTATGACTAGGCAGCCTTTTATAAATTTGTTTTGAACTTCATATTCTAAATTGAAATAGTTTTGCTATCAAGTCACACACACTTTCAACTTGCACCTTTTCTAGTATATACTAAAACCAAGACATGGTTGATTTTAGCTATAATTCTTAATTATAGGATAATATTATAGATGGCTATGGCTTATTTGGTTGTGTCAGTGAATCTTTGTGTTTTTGTCAGCTGTCAGTTTATAACCTAAAAAACTTACTATTTCGCATATGAAGAATTTGATTTTGTGATAAATTTACAATTAAAATAAATGCAAAGGAATACCGGAATATGACGTTCATGTAATTTATGACGACATGCTACCCCTAAGTCATCATCAACGCTAATTTCAATTGTAAACCTTTGTAAATAAAACATACACAGCGAGAGAGAGAGGGAACTTGGAGGAGACAAGACCAGGCAAAGGTGCGGGACATAAGCACGCCGCTCCAGCTGTCCTATAAATACTGTCTCCCTTCAATCGGATTTTCATTCTGTACTGATCTATAGAGTCACCAACATTCTCCTCTCTTTCTCTCTTGCTGCCTATCTCATATAAACTCCTTGTTTTCTTATTGCTCCTTTACCCCTGACAGCATGGTCTTCCTCGTTTGTTGTCTGAATGCTGATCCCTCCAGGATGAACTTTCCTATCTGCGAGTGGTCTGCCAGCTGATCCCGACAGCATTCTAACTCGTTCGTTGTCTGAAGGCTAATCCCTCCAGGACGAACTTTCCTTCTTAACTTCTACCCCGTCATTCCTATTGGATAATCATATTGTTGAGCTCTTCTGGACCCTGAATTTATATCCAGTTTTCTAAACCATAATATGCCCGATATTATGAGGTAAGTTTATGTTTTTTACAATTTGTTCCATTAAATTTTGTAGAACTATATTTACTGTTTCAATTGATTTAAGACTTTAAGTATTAAAATTAAACATTACAATTATGTTCTTTAGTGTTTTCTTGCTCATATGTTGACACCTCTCCCAAGTTTTGATTATTTTCTCCTGTTTCAAGTTGGCAGGTTACCGCTCAAGTGCTAAGTTAATTTATTATTCTTTCAACATATTTTATTTATTTGATGAGAATGACCAATGTACGAAAATATATGTAAAATTAAGTGTCAAGTGTTGTGTATATATGAGTGTTTGAGTGGACATAGATAGCAGACCTGATGATGTTACCTGTGGCAGTGAAACATGTAGCCACATAAAAGGTAAAGTCAAACTAGAGACTACAGTTGACAGCAAATAAATAATATATAATAAAATGTTAATCTCTCTGAAGCAGAGTGGCACAGTGATTAAACTCTTTTTCCTAGTCTGATACCGTGGGGACCTTTTTGGCATACGATTTGCTTGCGCTATACTGCTTCCCTGCCTTCATTAGTCTAATTTAAATAAAGGAAATACAATAAAAGAAACAAATACCTGTGGTTTTTAATGTCTAATCTTTGTGTGTTATAAACAAATTATAGGCAATGTTCAGATAAATAAAATTCAAACAACCCATCATTAAAAAGCACTCAGTAGAATTTAGTTTGAGATTTAATAATAATTCAACCACGCAACTGAACCGCTAACGTGAGTTGAGCAAATTTCAAAAATTAAGGTTATAGGCCTATGTTTTAGGGTTTCAACCAACAATTTGGAAAATAGGTCTATTCACAACGGTGCTAAATAGCTGAAAATGGTTCGCACGCCATTCCGCATATTGCGAGTATCTTCAATACACAAAGCATTGCGTGCTTCGCACGCCAACCCCCGTATTGGCAGTATCTTCAATAGGATATGGTAGGATCCACCTTATGGCTTTGAACCGAGTACTTCTATGGTATTTTACATTTTGATCGATTTTGGGCAAACCAAGCGAGCTATAAGGTCGCATAAAAAAACAAAATGTGCAGAATAACATCCTACATTTATATTTGAAGAAAAAATTTAAAAAAGTAATTCTCGTAATAAAAATCTCAAAAAACAGTTACTTCCTGTCAAAAAACGTGCTTCCGATTGTTGGATTTTTTTGGCTAACGAACTCGTCTGAGCGACGTAGACAACCAACATGTGTACCAAATTTGAACCAAATCGAACTTCAAATGCGGCCGCTAGAGTGTGAATACATGTATGTATATATATATTATTTTTAATGACACTCCAAAACGTGTTCTGGGGACCATGATCGGTGCTCATTTGCTACTCCCGACGTTTGGTCTTACCATAAGGGCCACTGCAATAGCTCATTTTTCCTATGGAAATTCGCTAATAAGCTAAATTTGATTTGCATTCTTAACTATTAAAACATACCTTAAGAAGAGGCATTGTAGATCCACCAAACAATAACGTAGTGATCAGCACTATAATGAGCGTAGTTGTGATAATAACATGTCTTGTTTCATCACTAAACTCTAAATGTAAAGATAAAGCATAGGATATAGCACCTCTTAGACCTGAAACGTTAAACATGATATCTATAATAACAAGAGGCATACAAATATGATCTATACAGTTATATAAAACTCAACATAGCCCTGCCTGTACGATTACATCTCAAGAACTATTAATCTAATTTGTATACCGGTACTGTTTTAATCATATGTAAGTACATTATCTCGGCAGATTTTAGAATACATTTAATAAAAATCTGGTCAGTAATCCTAAGTTTTAATAATATTAATATGTTTGTGTCTTAAAAATCCTGAATTTCAACAACAACCTACATTCTGTTGTGAGAATTATGTAGCTTGAATGATAATTAAATCTGGAAGCTATATTAAAATATGTGTAATACTTCTCAAGTTATAATCATTTTTATGCTGCTAACATTTTTAAAACCCCTTATTTATATGGCTTTAATTAAAATTGTCATTAAAATTTGTGGTTTGTATAAAAAAAAAACGACCACCATTTTTTAAACCGAGCCAGGGCGCATTTTTATTTATCTATTTACTAACAGTTAACAAAAAATACTTATGTGGCCAGCAATCAAATTTAAAATCACAACCAACAACGGAAATCCACCTAAACAAAACATTTCAAAAGTATTGAAGAATCATTCATCTTCGTTTACAATGATGATTTTGTAAAATTCTAGTTTAGTATTAAAGTTTATTTTGTAAACAAAGTAGTGGTTTATGTCTAAAGTTGACCTATAGGGTATTTTTTGTAATATGTTGCTTAGTTAACGGTGCCAAATACCACTTGAATAAATTAATCAAACTCAATGAGTAGAGTCAACCTCGTGATAGCTGGTCATAAGCTATTTCGAGCCTAACTAGAATATAGATTGTAAGCATGTACGTTATTTCTAATGAGTCTTATTTTTTATTTTAGTCATATGCATACAACAGTAAATTTTGAAGAATATAAATTTAAATCTATAGATAACAAAGTTGTCCCGTCAACTTCCCCTTTTCAAGTAATTAAACTGAAAATCATGTTTTTGTCCTGTTTATAAGGTATTCTAAAAAAAGTTGATTATTTACCATTTTTATAGTGAACAAAATAACAAGATATAACAAAATATAGTTAAGATGTTCATGAGTATTTTACCACAAAATATAACAGTTTGTCTTCAAAATTCGATAAAAGGTTAGTAAGACTACAGACAGCTGTACGGAACTGTTCCGTCCTGGTATTGCACACCCTATGCCTTGCAAATATTATAAATGTCAAAACCATAGTTAGTAAGACTCAAAGATATTTGTAGCAATAATAGAAGCACATTACAGTAATTTAACAGTAAGATATGGCATTAACTATTAGAAAAGAATTAAAGACACACATTACAATAAATAACTTGTATAAACAATTTCAGAAGAATGTGTTTTTGGGTGTAAAGATTTCTTGGTTTTGTACTTGAATTTGGTAAAATAAAAACTCTTTTTTTCCGATAAAAAGTACAGTAAAATTAGACAAAAAAACTCAAACTGGGGAATCCAAAAAATAAAAAAAGGGCCCGATTGTTGGAAGTTGTTCATTACCCTTTGCTCTAAATGTAGTAAAAAGTCTCCACCAAAATAGAATAGGGTTTGGGGGTGGGAGGGGATGGAAGGTGTAAAATTGTGTGTTTTCTAGATTTAGTGCAAATATCTCGTAAACTTCACTTTGGAGCCTAGTTTGTTTAATAACTTTTTAAAGTACGTTAAATTCTCTACAAAAATGGTTCTATACGTTTTTTTTTTCTGCGATCAATAGTTTTGGACATATGGAGGGGATAAAGTAAGGTATTTCTGTAGGTATGGTTGAAAACGTGTTTAAATTAACAATTTACCACATATAATTAACATTACTGTATGTTTTGATAATACAGTTCAGCAGACATGTGGTTGAGTGTTTGATAGACCCTTTGCTCTAAATGTGGTAAAAAATCTCCACCGAAATAGCATCGGGTTTTGGGGTGAGAGGGGTTGGAAGGTGTAAAAACTTTGTGTCTTCCAGGTTTTTGCAAATATTTCATAAACCCTTCACTTTAGAGCTTAGTTTGTTCAATCAATAACGTTTTAAGGTACGTTAAATTTTCTACAATTATGGTTCTATACTTTTTCTGCTGAGATCAATATTTTTGGAGATATGGTGGGGATAAAGTAAAGTATTTCTGTAGATATGATTGAAAACATGTTTAAATTAACAATTTCTAATCGATTTACCTCATAATTAACCTTAGAGGGTAATACAGTTCAGCAGACATGTGGGGCCAAATATTACAGCAGTTGAGTGATTGATGGGGCCATACTGGTTATGCTTAGTAGACTACTTATTTCTGCATGACTTCAGTTCACAACCCTGAATTAAATTCAGTCTGGAAGTGCAGATCTCATTCCAGATATTCATAATTTTTAGGGGGAAAAATTAAAAACATATTTTGCTGCTCTACTAACATTAGGCTGATCATTTGTGGCATCCACAGATAGGTTGGTGTCAGTATTTAGTTTTGAGGTAGGACTACATTTTTCACTTTCTGAAGGTACAGAAACATTAGAGTCTGATTCCGAGGTGTGGATCTCACTTTTATGTTGATTAAAAGAGGACAGTAATGTTTTTTTGCGTTTTCACAAGGTAATAACCAGTTAAATATAAAGGGTACACTTGAACCTTTAAAAACTATATATGCCACTTAAAAAAACAAACTTTATGCTTATTTGAAAATCTCAATTAAAGAACTGCAGCATACACAAAATGTAAACAACTGTCGGTTGATTTCAACTTTCAAGTTACAACACGATAGTCTCCGTCTGCAACAAAGAGAGTAGAATCATGAAGTGCCGACAGATGACAGTAAGATATCTGAGGCAAGGCCAACTCTGCTCCCACTCCACATTCAACTAATACCCGCCATTTTTCAGTACGTATTCAAAGATAATTTATTTGACTATTATAAATACAACCAATAAGTAAATTTACGAGCAAACAAAATTAAAATAAAAAAAAGCAGTGTGGGAAGGTCAGTCCCCGTGTTCCTGTCCCGCTACACCCATGAGAAGGGGTTTGTGTGGAGTACCCCCACCATAATACCAAAAACGTATAAAACCATAATTGTAGAAAATTTAGAGTAGTTTAAAAAGTTACTGAACAAACCATGTTCTAAAGTGAAGGGTTTACGAGATATTTGCAAAAAAACCTCGAAAACACACAATTTTTACACTTTTTAACCCAAATATAGCTCAGTTGTTAGTCATTCTGACGTTGCCTGTATTATTATAATGGTCTTCATAGATTATATCAAGATATGATTCATACATAGGTAATTTGTTAGTCATTCTGACGTTGCCTGACCAAAACCTGACATTAATTTGGTGGAGAGTTTTTACCGCATTTAGAGCAAAGGGTTCATCAAAGATTCAACCAAATGTCTGCTGAACTAGATTATCAAAACATACCCCTGTAATGTAAATTATACGGTAAATTGTCGAGAAATTGTTAATTTAAACACATTTTCAACCATTCCTACAAAAATAGCTTACTTTATCCCCTCCAAATCTCCAAAACTATTGATCGCAGCAAAAAGAAAACGTATAGAACCATTTTTGTAGAGATTTTAACGTACTTTAAAAAGGTATTGAACAAACTAAGCATAGTTCACTTCTCCAAAGTGAAGGGTTTACGAGATATTTTACACCTTCCACCCCTCCCGCCTCCAAACCCGATGCTATTTCGGTGGAGACTTTTTACCATATTGACAGCAAAGTGTATTGAACAACTTCCAACAATCAGATCTTTGTTTTTTTTAATTCCCCAGTTTAGGTATAATTTTTCTGTACTATAAGTAACTAGCTGACCCCTGCGAAGCATTCGCATTCTAACTTACTTAAATCCCACTTAATTAAAGTACACACCGTATATTTAGTATCGTATAGTGCGTATTTATTCAGGGGCATAGGTGAGGGTTGAAGTAAAGAATAGATGTGTTTAAATTGTATATCATTTATGAGTGTTGCCAACGCCAGGAAAATATCCCTACAACTTACTTGATCTTACGTCACCGTTACTTCGGATTCTTTATTTTTTTATATTTCTTTTTTTTCGTATAATTGTATTTTGTATATTTTTCCAGTGTAGCGGTTAAGAAAATCTTTAAAATGATGCCTCATTCATGTAATTTGATAATGTATTAAGGAAGTTATGGCGTACCGACAAAAAAATGGCCTTGAGAAATAATATATAATATGATTGTTCAACATGCCAAACTTCCATGTAGGCTGAGCGATGGGCATGTTATATAAAATTAACATTGTTACTTAGCAAGGAAAAGGTTTTACTCAGAAGTCAGTTGTCGTCGTAATATCACATGAAAAATAAAACGGTTAAGATTTAGGATGGGCAATTTTACAGTATCTACTTGCATTATTTACTTATATCAATCCTAGCATTTAATGTATTGATAATATTAATAATAATTTTAGTACATACAGGTTGGAAGATGTACAAGTTTGCTAAATAAACCTGTGAAGTGCAGCACAGAACGAAATGAATGCTTAAAACAGTGACAATTAAATTGGAATTGTATATATTAATGTCACAACCAAATCCTTCTTTTAATTATTGTTATTTAATACTGCCCTTTACAAATAATAATTACTTTATCATGTATCACAATAAGTTCATTGAAATAAATTTGCTACATGCTTAGTTATAATTGCAGTAGTGAGTAAATAGATTTGGTGTTTGAACAGTACATAGTGTATACTGTGGCTTACGTGTTTACATAGGCTTACTAAATGGTTTAGCAAACAAGGCACTGATTCTTTATGTAATCTGCTCTTAACAAGATAATATGCTGTAAAAAGTTTCAGACCGAGTACTCTAGTTGAAGCCAAATGGAAATATAAGAATAAATTAGCATAAACCAAAATTAAAATAGTATTTTGTAAATGAAAAAAAAATATGGACTATTATTTTTGTGGTCATAAATTGTTATTAATATATTTTTGTAAAATATTTGTAAAATACTTTACCGTATGCTTATGTCTGTCAGACCGTTTGATATTTTAAAATATCATATTTTTAATATTAGATACTTTATTCTAAACATAACTTATTAATGATATTACTTTTTAGTGGAGCCACTTTAGGCTTGAAAAATTAAATTATCAATTTAGAAAAGCAAAAAAAAACAATGTTTAGGGATTGTGTCTTTGTGTCAACACAATTCATACTGAATAGCTTTCACAAGTTAACATACTTTCTATTAAAAGTTCTGAATTCATCATTGTAAATTGAATAGGCTTAACATTACATTTTGTAATATTTATTTTAAAAAGAAATATTTTTTTGTCCTGATTGACAAATTTAAGATTTAAATCATAAATGCATTGTTTCTAATTGCACAGTTATTACAGAGTTAAGATTCATTTTGTTTAGTACACCAAGTCACGGTTGTTTAATTAACAATAAGTTACTTTATATGGCTCCGCCAACCACTTCTTTCTTCTTTTTTCTCTAACGCGTTTCAAAGCTTATTATGCTC
The DNA here is from genome assembly GCA_018207615.1 of Philaenus spumarius. NCBI lineage: Eukaryota > Metazoa > Arthropoda > Insecta > Hemiptera > Aphrophoridae > Philaenus > Philaenus spumarius. Next base: position 19,729 of record JAGFPH010007452.1, on the reverse strand, counting down.
CATCATCAGAATGTTTCACTCAATAAGAGCAATGGACCAATAAATAAAATGGATTACAACAATATACCTTACAATAACTCCACTAAATACCCATCTGAATTGAAAATCGTAAGTGCAATAAAAATAAAATTAGAAGATAACGCGTTTGTCACAAAAGCCGACAAAGGGAACACCACTGTGATAATGGATATAGATAAATACAAGGTTACGGTAAGTAAATTCATAAAAAGTAACAAGATTGAACAAATCTCTACAGACCCGACCGAGAAATTTGTTAAAATTTTAAATAATCAGATAAACCGGTCCACGAACTTGTTATGCCAAAGAACACGATTTATGTTTAAACCGTTAAACGCCCAAACACCACGTTTCACAGGATTGCCCAAAATCCACAAAATTAATATGTCCATTAGACCACTCATTAACTTTACAACAGCACCTGGATACAAAATTGCCAAAACTTTAGCTTCAATCATAAATAATATTATTAAATTAAATAGCAATCACAGCACCAGAAACAGCCTTGACTTCATAAATAAAATTAACAACATTACTTTACAAACAAATTATAAAATAGCGTCTTTCGATGTAGTGAATCTATACACTAACATACCAGTTCATGAAACACAGTATATTTTAAAAACACGCCTCAAAGAAGCCAACATATTGAACATCCACAAAATAAATGAGTCAATCGACTTGTTATCAATAGTCTTAAATCAGAATTACATTTCCTTTGACAACAATTATTTCATTCCCAAAGGAAGGTTTAGCCCTGGGGTCGCCACTTTTGGGTTTGTTGGCTGATGTTTATCTGAATCATTACGAAAATACATATCTACTGTCAAAGGTGAATACATCATACAACCGAATCATACCGTTTACCAGATACGTCGACGATACATTTATAATTGCCAATGGAAAATTTAGACAATTGGAACTCCTGAAAAATTATGTGAATAGTGTAAACAAACATATACAATTCACAAGCGAGACAGAAGTTGACAACAGATTAAATTTTCTTGATGTAACAAATTATTAAAGAAACTGACAAATTCGGATATAATATATATAGAAAACCTACAACTACTGTTACCACAATACACGCAGATTCACATCACCCCATGTGAACAGCCGTTTACCACAGCATGGTACACAGATTGGTTACAATACCCCTAAATAAGTAGGAATTTATAGATGAACTCAACGTTATAAAACACATCGCCACGGCCAATTGATTTGAGAACCGCTTGATCGATAAAATATTAGCCAAGAAACAAAAGAAATCCTCAAGACCACTAGAACCTAATGTAAAGAACTTTATATCATGTGAATATGGAAACATATTACCCAAAATATTGTCCAATAGTTTAAAAAAACTCAATATCATTATGACATTTCGAACAAATAATAATTTCAAAAAATTGCTTAGTCAAAAATGGGACATCCCCCCCTACCTTTAGAACAAAAAACCGGTATTTATAAATTAAAATGTGACAATTGCAATAAATGCTATACAGGTCAGACAGGACGAACATTTTGTCAAAGGTTTAAAGAAGATCTGCCAAAAAAGAACATTGATGGCATTAAGTCAAATTATGCACGCCACCTTATTGATGAAGACCATTCGTATACAGATTTTGAGAGTAATGTGGAACCATTACATATTTACAGAAAAGGAAAATATATGGATGCCATCGAAGAATATGAAATTTATAAAGCCTTTAAAGATAATAAGGACGTATTGTTGAATGACCAATTGTGTTTTTCTTCGAACACAATATATGTCACGGCTATCAATATCCATGATACCGATCTTAAATAAACAATACAGGCCTACTGCAATGCTATACATGAGACGTTAGATGCCCGAAACAGTGAACACAGCGTTTGTCGCGTTGTTTTATGGGTTTGTATAAATGTTTTATGTGTGTCTGTAATTTTAAAGTATTGACGAACTCTTATTGAGTGAAACACTCTGATGATGGAGCATAAAAGCTTTGAAATGCGTTAGAGAAAAAAGAAGAAGGAAGTCATGTGGAGGAGCCATATAAGGTAACTTATTGTTAATTAACATATTTTTTTCTTGTCCTTTTCTGTATACAATTTTTTTTGTGGATTCACTAAATATTGTGAAACACCAAAACTGTTATTTTCACTTTTAAACACAAGCATTATTACAAAATTACTCAATTAAGACAAAATTATTTTTTTGTTTAACATCTTCACTTTATATTAATAAAGACATATGGAAAAGCTAACATCAATATCGGGATTGAACTAGAATATCAAATATTTTGCAGTTTATTAAAAATTTTTAGAAAATGATAAAAAAAGTTCTGTAATCATTTTAAATGTTACTGAAAGTGTGATAGACTATAAGTCTTAAATAATATTAAATACATATTAACTTTAAGAATAATAAGGCTAAGCCTACTGCGTACCACTAAACCACATTATGAACATCATCTTTTTAGTAATTTTATGTTCTCGAAATTTATTGACTAATATAGCCAGAGGAAAAATATTGCATGCTCGTCCAATCAAGCATAATATTACGCTCCATATAACTAGTTCTGGTTCAACTCTGTGACGGAAACTGAAGATAGCTAAGCCTAGATAAGCGAAGACACAAGTCTCGGCGATGAAAGCAAGAGTCCTCATGGTTTGCTGCATTGTAATTTGAGTAACTGTTGATAAATTGTAATGAGT
>JAGFPH010007452.1:181-16917 GCA_018207615.1 Philaenus spumarius | reverse complement strand
GCTTTCCAAACTACTGACAATAGCATAGTAATACTAAAACACAATGTATACCATTAAGCTACACAATATTATTACATATAAATTTGTTTTTACAAATTTCATGAAATGATATGATGTTTTATAAATCGTTTTATATGTTACTGTTTTATTTTCTTATCCACTATTCAGGCTTAGGGTTGACAATCCATGTTAATGGAATAATTTCACATTATAAGTATATAATAACAGTTAAATTACCATTTATTATAATATGACTTGTTTGTAAAGTGGAACGATAGTGATATACAAAAACTAAAATTATTAATGTTTTACAACATCTTTGAATTTTACATGGATTATTATTTTTTTCTGTTTGAAATATTTACAAGAACATAACATTTATATCTATTTACAAAGTTATGTATATATATATTTACAATATTTACATGTTTTGGTGTAAAAACAAAAGTTGAGATACCTTTTTGCTTTTTAAAAGTGTTCGCCGTGACCGCAATATTTCACCAGATTTAGAGAAAATTCTTTCACACGGTACCGAAGTGGCAACAATACACAATCTTTTAAACATAAAGTTATAAAGGTTTGGGTATATATTCCTCCGATCATACCACCACTTCAATGGATCACTTTTTCTGTCCAATAACTCTTCATTTAAATATTTATCTAATTCGACTATCGCCGCTGCAGTAGAGTTTTGTGGAACTATTATTTTAGTTTCTTTATCGAAGTCGTTCCACATATCATCTTCATTATTCGAAACTTCAGTTGTCGGCTGAGTAGTTACTTTTGTTTGCGTGGTATTCGACGATGCAGAAATTTTTAGACGTAATTGTTTTACCGTGTTTTGATATTTTATATCACTTAGAAATCCAAATTTCTTAAATCTTGGGTCTAATATTGTAGCTTCAGCATGTAAAAAGGAAGACTCCATTTCTGAAAATCGTTTTACAATTTGTTGTTGTAGCTTCTCAAGTAAATCTTTAATAACTTGTGGATATGTTGTGTCTTTTATATGACTATTTACATGGTTTGTCATCATTTTGCAATAAATTATTATTTTTGACAATGTGACAGATTTTTCAGAAGAAACTTCTGTCGTTATGCTATAAAACAATTTAAGAATTGGAAGACATTTTTCAATCACTTCCAAATCTTCACAAGAGATTGCTAAATCGCTTCGTAATATTGCAGTTGCTGATATAACAGCTTCTTTAACTTCAATGAAGCGATTTAACATTTCGTAAGTCGAATTCCACCTCGTATCCACGTCTTGCTTAAGCATTAACTCTTGTAACCCCATCTGACGCTGAATTTCGTGAAGCTTATATTTAGCTTGCGTGCTCCTTTTGTAAAATTCTACAATTCTTTTTACTTTCGATATTATTTCACTCATTTTTTCTAAACCTTTTTTGACAACTAGATTTATAGTGTGTGCAAAGCAGCCTATAAATCGCCAACCTCCTAATTTGATTGCTGCTGTTATATTGGCAGCATTGTCCGATACTACGGCAGTCACTTTATATCCTATATTCCATCGTGCAAAGCATTCTTTTAGGAACTGTGCCAAATTTTCACTTGTATGCTTTTCTTCATATTTAATGCAGTCCAGAAGATAAGTACACATTTGCATTTCATCGTTTATATAGTGCGCAGTGACAGCAATATAACTGTCTTTCGTGTAGTCTGAAGTCCAACCATCAGTTGTTACACATATTGCTTTGGCAGAATTAATTTTTTCTTTTACCTTTTCGTACGTTTCGTTGTACACCTTTGGAATCAAACTGTTGGATAAAGTTTTCCGCGATGGTAAAGAGTAACCTGGAGTTTGAGAAACCATATCCAGCAACGTTTTTAATTCTGGCTCTTCTACCAAGCGTAATGAATGGTGACCTTTAGAAATCATTTTTACTACCTGACTATCTATTGCCTGTGATCTTTGTAGTGAAATTGGTTTTTTTATTCTTACAAAACTAGTTATAGTGGATTGTTGCACTTGCATCACGGATGAAGAAGTCGACGCTGTTGGTAAGATTGGTGTTGAATCGATTTGAGGTTCTATAACAGACGCAGTATTATTTTCGTTTTCAGGAATAACAGCAAAATTTTGTCTTTCATAACTAATTTGAACTAAGGGATGTTTGCTTTTTATATGCCGACTTAAATTTCCTACATTTCCGGACGAAGTACTTAAAATTTGTGCACAATGACAACACTTGGCTTTTTTAGGTTCAACTTCTCTAAAATGGTTCCATATTTCACTACGTTTTCTCTTAGACGCCATTTTCTTTAATTAGTTCTACAGAATTTTCACTTTAAAACACTAAAACCAAGAACAAAAAATACTGACACATATACACACACAAATTAATTATAAAACAGTGGAACATTATTATAACAGATTCGAATTTACAACTAGGCCTAGAGATCATAATTTATATATATAATATATATTATATATATATATATATATATATACAGAGTGACTGAAAAGTAAACTATTGCATGCAAGACCACTGATTGATGTAAGACCATGGATGATTAATTAAGATAATAAACAAACTGTGAATGACAATCCAATTTGAAGTAAGAAGTTGCTGTTATGGCATATTTTTGTATTATTTTTGGCATTCAGGGATCTATGATGTATAATTTTACTTTCAAGGCAATTAAAATTTTTAAAACTTTCTCATATTGTATTTAGAATGGGCATTAAAATGTATACAATCAACATCTATATAGTCAAACATGTACATAGTCAAACACTTTAAAATTGTAAAAACTCAGATAAAATGAGTGCCTTATCAGATGGCTCTCACCCACCTCAAAGATGAAAATTAAAGTTTTCACTACAAATATGATTCAGCTAAGTTAAAAGATATTAAATTAGGCCTTTATGTAATTTGTTTTTCGTTCAGTATAATCCAAACCCATCATATGAATTTTGACCATTTTGGTTAGAGCGTTTAAAAAACTTCATAATTAGATATTTTGTATTGTATTTGTCAGATTGCCCCCATTCATTTCAACTATAACTGTCAAATTCTCAAATAGAAAGTCTGTAAATTACGTCGACCTTGACTAACACAATTTAAGAAATGGGTGAACATACTTTTCAGACACCGTATATTAATAATAATATATATTTACCAAAGTGCACATCCTGGCATTTTAAAAATATACTTTCAAGCAATACTGTATCGTTACTACGTTATGTGTGAGGGTGTAAATCACAGAACATTGTTAAACCAATATCAATATGGTAGAAGAAAACCCATTATATTTTACATATTTCTTGGATTACTAGTCAGCCATCTCACCTAGGCCTCATAGCTTGCATACATCATTTATAATGGTGCTTTTACGATACAAATATAAGTTATGTACGGTACTGCTGAAAAGTTGTTTTGTAAAATACCATGACAACCATTTTCAGTAGGCCTGTACAACTCTACCAATTTATAAATAAATAAATCACCTTTAAGAATATTCAGTGCACAGTCACAATAAACAACACAACAAGACATAAAAGTTTAAACAAAGTCGATCAAATACACACACTAAATTAAATACACGCATATAAAGTTACTTATTAAAGTTAAAATAAAATTATAAATATTTATTAAAATGGTCTTTCGGTAAAAAAAACTACGATCACTTCATAAATAAAAACATTAATGGAAAGTAAATTAAACTAAAAAACTAATACAGGTATTAGTTTAATAGTTTAATATACATTCAACACTAATAAAATATAAACTGCAAGGACAATGTATATTAACAGATATTTTTTCTTTGCTTTAAACACGTAATCAAATTAATCAAATCAATTGAACGTAGTAAAACACGGCCATCGACTGTCTGGTGTCTACTGAGTGAGACTGAGATAGTGAGATGTTTACAAACAACTCCTTCACTTGGCACATATCCAAAAGATATGAGAGCCGGAATGGGAGCCGGAAATTGGGTGAGTTAGTGGACTACTGGACTACTGAACGACAATCCTTACGCTTCACATATCACCGGATGTAAAGAAAGAAAACAAGTGAGCCCTTCAGTTAGTGAACTACTGAACTAGTGAACTACAATCTTGTGGATATCTGAAGTACTTCATTCGGCTCAGTCGAAGTGAGCCGATCTTCTGAACGGCTCCTTCATGAGTTACACAAGTCTAGTTTGAGTCAGTTGTGGCGAATACTCCGACTAGAGAGCTTCGTGTTGCTGAGTTCTGTGTTCGTGTTGTGCTTACTAAATTGTATATTCTTTGCACTCGCGTGCCACTGGTCTTCAAGCCAGTTCTATAGTGTTTACATTTTATTGTTTTGCTGCGTTTATGACATCATTTCTGTCCGAAAACGGAACGGAATTCTAGAGGAATTCATTGAAATTTACAGATCAGATCCCTGTTTGTGGCGAATTAAGAGCAAGGAGTACCATGACCGTGACGTGAGAGAGGCCGCTTATGACAGACTTGTTACGAAACTAAAGGAAATTGAGCCTGATGCGAATAAGAGTTCAGCGGCAAAAAAAATAAACAATTTTAGAAGCAATGTGCGCAAGGAAAAGAAAAAGCTCGATATGTCAATTAAATCTGGAGCGGGTACGGACAATGTGTATTTACCAAAGTGTATTTACCGGAAGTGCCTCTGCGTCCGAATGTAGCAAAAAAACGGAAATCTGAGGAACTGACAACCGACATTTTGCTTTCAGTGAGAGATCATTTTAAGAAGCCTCCATCTCAAGATGACCACTATGACCTCATGGGAAAATCTTTTGCAATGAGAATTAGAGCTTAAGAAAAACGTCCTGCGTTTTCGTCTTTTTTTACTATTCATAACCACTAACAAACCCACCAAAGCAATCATGTCATCTTGTTGGCTCGCCATTTCTCGACTGTAGAAATTCTTCACCCATCCGGTTTACCTTAACGTGTGTGAGCTCTCGCCTGTACAGGTATACCGGAGAGGTAAACCTGCGCAGGTATACCTCTCCGGTATACCGTAACGTGTATGGCCGGCCTTATCTACAAGACTTAGAGAACGGTTTGACTGATTGAGTTAAAACTTGGCAGGAAGTTTAACCTAAGAATGATATATCTCAAGAAAAATAAGCGATTTAATCCAATCATGAGTTTCAAACGGCTGATTGAAAATGTCAAACCTAAATTACTCAAAAACCGTTCATTTTAACAAAAAATGTCAAGGCACCTTTTTTGTAGCTTTTGATTCCTTTTCGGATGGTGTAACTGTCAAAACAAAACAATCGGATGAAGGAATTATTAACTATTAAGTTAAAGATAACGTCAGAAAATGTATATACAATATTGCTGTGTTTACTGTGTATAGGATGCCGGGTTAAATCAACCAATTATTATTACACATAGTGAATAATTACATAATAATTGATATTCTTTACTTTAAAGTAAATTCAATTCTTTTTATATGGACACTTTTCCGCCCCGAAATGATAAGTTGTTTATTCTACCATATTGATGAGGCACAAAAAAAGTTTTAAAATAAAAGCTGGAGAGGAAATATAGTAAATAAAATAGGTAGTATTTTTGTAACAAGGAGGAAGGGTGTAACTTACTTATGATGTGACGATGTGATATGGGATAACTTATAATAAATGCTAAGGGTTTATTTAATTATTACAAATTATTATTTAAAAGACGAAACAGTTTATTAATAGGCTTATAGTAATTTATTAATAATGAGGGGCACATTCAAAAAAACAAAATAGGTACCGGTAAACAAATAGTATTTAACCAACTAGGATTTAACGCATGGATTTCATCAAAATTGCTAAAATGTATACTAGGTTAATATTATCCGAAATAAGGCTTTTGTTAGAATTAATATACCAATATACCCTTGTGAGATCTTTTCCCACACGTTCTTTTAATAATAAATATTGAAGAAAAAAAGACTACTAATTTCCCCCTTTGGAAGGAGGTTTGGGAAAGGGCACAAGAAACAGTTTTTGTGCTTTAGTGGGCAAATGGTGGGCTTTTTCCAAACATTAAATAGGACAGTTGTAGCTTACGCACCTTTTATTTAAAATGCCCTACGACATTTTAAGGCCTTTAGATTTCTTGTTATGAAAAATTCATAAGGAAAAGACACAAAAAAGTCGTGCTAGAATCTTAAAAGTTGCTACAAAGACTACTGGAAGGGCATGATTTTTTGTTTACTTCATTCTTATGCTAAAAAGAGCCCACCGTTCAACCGCTAAAGCACAAAAACCGTTTCTTGTACCCTTTCACTGATCGGCCCCCCCAATTCCCATTCTGGAGGGGGAAATTAGTAGACTTTTCTACAATGTTTATGATAAAAAGAACCTGTGGGCAAAAGATCTCACTTGGGCATGGGTGTAAATTCCAATGAAAATTTTATTTTGCCTGTAATAGGAATATAGTAATTTACAAACACAAAATGGTTAGGTAGGTACTTAAAATGAATAGTAATTTTCAATCAATGAGGAGTGAATAGTAGTTTACGGGTTAAAATATGAATGACACAATTAATTGTGTATATCTACATAAAGTATTTAAAACACATAACATTTTAATTTACTAACAACAAGCGGCTAGACACAAACAAAAATAGTAAAACAGTTGTTTACTAACAATATGGGGACATACACAAAATGGAAAATGCAGGTAAATAAAATAATGTAAATTTACTAACAATGTAAGTTTATAAATTTATAGACATATGTTAAAATGTTTATGTATACAAATTATTTGCAAACAAAATAGTTAAAAAAAAATTATAATAAAAATCTATAATCAAAGGTATCATAGAACAAGCGTTAGTGGTTATACTTCACTTATAAAAATACACACACAAAAATAGAAGGGTAGGTAAAATTATTATTATAAATGAGTATCCATAGTTATACTAGTGCCAATAAGTTACCATTAAATTTGTGGTTATCAAGGTGTCCTTAGGGTCCTTAGTCACAGATGTTATAGAGTTTAAAATCAAATTAATTAGTGTTACAAAATACACAGATTCTCAGTATCTCAGACGTCGTACCTCTGATCTTTGATGAAGTAAAATATAATCAATTTCAAAAGTTCCCTCCATTTATCCAGTTAGCCTATCCAGTTAGTTTGTTTGACATTTGACTCTGATCTTAATTTTTGTTGTTGCTGTTGCTCGTTGCCAGAGATAATAATTTCTATTATATAGATAATAATATACATGGCAGACATGGATGAACCTAGGTAAGTGTTGAGAGGAAAAGTAAATAATGTCTTATAAAAATAAATTCTGATCTAGGCTATTTTCAAAATTTCAGCCACTTGTAAAGAGTGGCTAAGGCCTATAATACAAATTTAGAGTTATTTACATGGTGAATTCTTAGAATACAAGTTCTTTCTTGTTGAAATAGCATCAGCTGGAGCCTTTTTTTTAGGAAAGAATAAGTACTACCCAACTTATATGTGTTTGCAAACTGGAAACTTTTCAGGAATTTATTTTTTATGTTGCACCTCCAGCCAGGATAGATAAGTAGTACAGTAGCCGGCGTAACTTTACTATTTGACTATAGCCTAATATTTTTGCAGACAACGACGTTGTTTTACATTCTACTGTTAAATGTTGAATAAATAGGCCTAGGTTAGGTTAGAACCTTTTAGGTATTTTTTTTATTATTATTTTTGCATTTCTGTTGCCTTAGGTTAGCCTAGAGTCGAATAGTAAAGTTGCGCCGGAGTTGTAACTTTCTTAGTTAAATGTAATTTGTGAACCTAGTTTTCGTGGAATGGGTTGTAGGCCTACCATCAAGGCAGGTTCTGAGAGAAATAGAAGGGATGACACACCCATTAGTCCAGACACATTCGTAGTCTGAGGATACTCAGGTGTAGTGTAGTGGTTGTAGGTGTAGTGGTTTTCTAAATTTTCGCCAGTATGTTTACCAGCATTCACATTTGTCGCAAGTTTACTATTCGACGCTAGTCTAACCTATGGCAACAGAAATGCAAGAATAATAATTTTAAAAAACCTCAAAGGTTCTAACCTAAAGTATTTAGTCACAGTAGGCCTATGTTTACCTGTGTTTAACAGTATAATGTAAAACAACGTCCTTGTGTGCAAAAATATTAGGCTCGGGTCCAGGGGCGGCTCCAGGACAGTTTCTCGGGGTGGGGCCATGTACGGGAAAGTTTGGTTGGAACTTTTAGTCACCCCCCCCCCCCCAAAGCGTTTTTTTAACACTTTGTTATAGATTTTAATAATTTCATGATTAAAGAATTTTGTTTTATATATTACTGTAACATAAATGTACTTCAACTTTGTTATGATTGTACGTTTAGTTCAGCCTAATATGTTATCGTTCGAAATATAGAATGGGGTAGTTATGAAACTATTTCAATCCACACAAACAGGAAATGAGTATCACTTTCAGAATAAACGTTCAAGGGTCATTTTCAAATTGGATGCAGATTTCAATTTATGGAGGATGTAAAATTTAATTTGTTATACAATAAAATGGACTTATAAAAATGGATTCTGCATACTTTTATGAATACCGTGCAACTAAATTTCTCCGTGTTTTTTAAATAAATATATATTTGTAGTCTTTTTTCTTAATCACAGTATGAATAAGAGTCACGAGTGTTACCGATGATCAAATATTTTTTACTTATTCAGTTATTGATATAAAAACAAAATTCCATATTTAATAAGGATAAATGACTTATCTAAACCAGTTAATCATTTATTTGTAGACAAAAAAAATTTGTTTGTTGAAAAAATTTAATTTTTTTGTCACGAGTGTTACAAACCTGGAAAAAAGTTAGTTAAACTTCTTATATACTTCTCAAGATTTCAAAAATTGCAATGTCTAAACTATTTACTTTCTGTTAATGAAGCATTCTATTTTAATAGTACACATAGTTATTTAAAAGAAAATTTTGTTGTTGTTTTTTAACATTTTGACTGAAGTAACACTCGTGACAATGAGTAACACCCGTGACAGTAAGTAACACTCATGACATAAGTGTAACACCCCTTACTAAAGGTTCAGAAAAACAACAATTAAGCAAGCATTATTTTACAAATCCTTAATTTAATTTGGACTAAATTAAAAAGTTACAAAGTTTAAAGAGTACATTTATTTTGATTATTTCTCAATCATTGTACGTGGAACAACTTATTGAAAATAGTTCTCCAGACATCAAGGAAACTTGTATGCAAAGCGTTCTGATCCTTTCTTTACTATTTGTGGCTGTGGTAGAACAGCATTAACTTGACCAAAGTCAATCAGAGACACATCTTTTTCATTAATTATATAACAGTTTCCTGTTTCCTGCTTGACCAAAAATGTCACGACATAGTCACCGTCTTCTTCTTTTGTGCATACTTTGGTTACTAAACCAGCGTATTTTTGTTTTGTTTTTTTTTCTGAATCCACCTGTAAATAAAAAATAATGATTATAAACAGAAATAAATCGGTTTTAAAATTTGATAGAACATCATTTTGAATTAGGCGAAGACTGTACTGTGTATACAAAACCCGCTATCGTGGAATAATATTTTGATACACCTGCAATATATTTATATGAACACTAAAGAATCATTTGCCATTTTAAATCATTATTTTATCTTAGCTTATATTACATAATTATTTGCATTTGTTACATACCCAATAGCTCCACAATAATAAATGTCCCTTCGGAAATGTTCGTTTCTGCTGGAGCTTCTAATATTAAGTCTTGATCCTCAGACTCTTGTTGCATATGGCTGGTCAAATGCTCCATTGTCATTACCTCATCATCGGTGTCCACCAGGCTGATTTCTGCTTCAGACTCTGATGAGGAGTATATTTCCTGGTAACGACTTTTATTTTGCTGCTCAGATTTTTTAGACCCTTTAGAGGTAAATGAAACTGATTGTACTGGGAAAAAGCATTTACAAGTAAGGCCTCTTTCCCAGTCATTTTTTATACAAAAACATGATATGGGCCTGTAAATTATTTCATTCTTTTTACTTGTAACTACCTGATGAATATCTCTGGTACCACAAATTGTCTTTAGGGGCTCACTAGGTAAGTGTTGGGAAGATTGTACAATCTCATGATCTGATATATAAAAAAGCGTTATCTTGCTTTTTTCTTCCATCAATTTGAAGAAGACTGTAGCATCAGTAATGTCACAACCGTGAGCAACATAGTGGTTGGCCAATCGTTTCAAAACACCGCCAACACCATCTGGTGCCCCTTTGCCGTGCGATGACTCAAAATAAGACCAGGTAGCATTTTGAAATCCCATTTTGTATATTTGAGTTGAAAATAAGTAAAAGTTGTTTTTATGTTTGTACTGGCTAGAAGGACCATCAGAAAAAAAGTGCACCGTACTAACATCTGGGTACTTTATTTTCAAATATTCAAGAATTGGTTTGAGGTGTGCCCAAATAGCTGGTGGCCCATGTTCTTTATTGGGAGATACTGTAGCAAACGGAAGTGGTTTTTCTTCTGAGGTGTACATAATACCAGTGTACAGAGTAACCTGGTTTCTGCTGCCACCAAAATGAAAACTTTGGACTTCTGCTGCAAGCTTGCATGCATAGTTCTCAGAAAAGTCTGCGTGTATAATAGCCTCGTTACTCTTTAAATTCATTTTTAAATGTGCATAAGCCATATTCTGCATTTTTATGTTAAACACATGTTTTCTCAAGAGTGCCATTTCATGATGGAACTCTTTTGTTAATTCGCCTAGTGTACCGTTAACTGTTACTTTGGAAGTGATTTGTACACGGACAGAAATCTCTTCCCCGCCTCTTTTTTTTTGCCTCGTTGTTTTAGTTGTGAGCCACTTTTCCCACTTAACCTCATCGTTCTCATTAAACTCTTTCATAGGGACAGTCAATGACTTGCAATTGTTGCGAAGGTTGTACATGCACATATAGTTACTTTTGTCACATACAGTAAGTACATAAAGCTTGTGAGGATCTTTCTCTTCAATTAGGTTCAACTGCTTAAGCTTTGTGCATTTCAGTTGAATGTTGGTGTGCTGTTTACATAAGCATGTATTTCTTGTCACTTCAGTTGGTTTCAACACATAAAATGGTCTATATCGGGTGAATGTCGTATGAGATATTCCATTTCCATGCAATCGGATAAATTTCTTGTACAGAGTTTTCATGTCTGAGAGAAGATAGCGTTTTTGTTTTTTAATTTTTTTCCTAGTTACCGTTTCTTTCATGCCAGCAGTAGTGCGCTCACATCCTCGCTTAAGAAAAAGTTTTCAATCAAGAACCGGTTCTTATTTTCTTTAAGCTGACGCTGTTGTAGAAGACGTTGGGAACATGATAGGCCTAATGTTCTACTGATTGCAGTTTGAAGACGGTAGCGCTGTATAAGTTTAGAAGACAGAGCAGAGCTTATGTGGCGTTTAAAACCCATAGATTTTGATTCCATGTACTTTTCTTTAATGGAAGATGTTACAGTATTGTGAAAAGTCAATGCTCGAGCAACATTTGAATTCATTAGCAGAAACTTTCTTCTCCGAATATTTGAGTTACTTAGGTCTCCATGTAGGTCACTCAACATCTTTGTGGTTTTCGACTTGGGTGTCAGGTCATTATCTGGTGTGATGTTCAATTTTTTCTTTTGTTTTGTATCCTGTCTTTGTAACCTTTTTTTGTATTTTTCAGTCTTTTTCTGCTCATTTTTAATTTTTTCTTGTAACATTTTAACTTTTTCAATTAATTTTTTGTTTTCTCGTACACACTTAGACCTGTGTCGTAATGTAACTTTACGTCCTCTTCTTTGGTTACCAGAAACTGATGGCGATGGTTCTCGTGTAGAAGGGGGAGTTAGTACTTGGTAGGCTTCATTTATTTTTTTTATTTTTTCTGCATGCATTTTGCCTACACCTCCACTTTTTTTTCTCTCTTCTATGCTCCCTGTCGGTCAGTTCATGTACTTTCTTCCTTTTTTCATTCCTGTAAAAATGTACCTATATGTAATAATACTTTTCACTTACAATCAATTGAAAATCAATATATGAATCAAATCAATTAAAAATACCAATCAAAATACATCATTAAAATTGTTAGTTTTTACCTACCTTGCTTTGTGTTTTTCTTTATATTCTTCTTCTCGGCTAAGGTCAAGCTTTCTTTTTTCCCGGTAGCGCTGCTGCTTTTCAGCTGCTGTTAGTTTCTTTCCTGGCACTATTGGCTTTCCCTAAAAATAATAGGCAACTGGGTACTTAAAACAGTAATAAATGTACAATCATTGATAATTAAAAACTAACAAACATATGCCGTGGCTGCTTTTGTGCAGTATAAAACTATGCATAAACTAGCTTCATATTGATAGTAGTAAATTGCCTGTTTTCTACAAAGTAGCCTACAAAGTAAAATGCAATATAGGGTACCTACTATCATGACATTATTATTATTGTTAATGAAAGTATAGGGGCCTAATTATAAATTGTCTTGAGTGTTACTTTTCAAGTCACGAGTGTTACTGTTAACACTTATACCGAAACATAATTTTTATAACGTTAACCGAAACATCCCGTCTCACAGACCGCTATTTGTGTTACACTGGTTTTATGGGTAATACAGTTACATCACACACATTTTAATAACAAAAGGACTTTTATTTTTACAATATACTGTTAGGTAGATATAAAAATATGGTGTAAAAGTAGTTTCAAAATAATAAATTGAGATATTATAAATTTGAAAGTAAATATAAAAATAACAATGTATCGCAAAAATCTATATTCAATGTAATAACTGTGAATATCATCAAAGTAACAAAAATACAATATGGGTTACAAGATTTATAAAAATATGGAAGTTACAAATAATAATAAAGAATAATAGTAGTAAAAATTAATAAAATGAGATAATTGACAATAAAAGTGAATACCGGTACAACATATTGGATCATATGTAGGCCTTACTACTTTTTACTTTATGAAAATAAAAGTTGTATAAATATAAGATTGAAAAACTACCTTTGAAATGATGTAACAATGGTTGTTACTAATATAAGAAGTAGACAAATTTAAAAACACAAAATACATAAAGATAATGATCATTTGTTACGAGTCGTCGGTACACCTCAACCACTTTTCTCTTTGGCACAGTCAACACACAGTTTACGGCTACATTCTAAGCATATTGCTTTTTTACAAGCAATGCACATGTAGCTGGTCTTCCGTTTTTTGTAGGAAGGGCACGAAGAACATGTCTTTCTCTTTTCCATCTTGTCACTTGGGACAGTTGCTTGGGCTGGTCCTTGTTCTTGTGGGTCATCCGGCTGTTCTTCTTCAACTTCTGGTTGCTGCTGTCTATGCTGATTTCGTTGTTGTTCAGTTTTGTTTTCTGACAAAACATTCTCTATGCTAGACTTCAAAGCTCTTGGAAGGTTCACAGTTTCTGCCAGTCTTTTCCGAAGATGGGGAACAACCAGCTCATGACCTAGCTGTTTTATGAACTCAAACCTTTTCATTTCCGGTGTGCCTGTAAAGCTCAAATAAGCTATGAATGAATTTACACAAGCGATGTTGATCATTCGGTAAAACACAGCAAGTGGCCACCGCCTAGTTTTCCTGCTGCATGTAAAGACTGCACACTTCATATCCAGCAAGTCTACCCCACATTTTGTTTTGTTGTAATAACATATGATCTCGGGCTTCTTTTTCTCAGGGTTTGTTTGAACACTGTGATGTGTTGATGAAATCAAAACAACCGATCTTTTTTGCTTGGGCACAAAGCTAAGAAGAGTCGATGTACCTCTAAATCCATAAAGGCTTGAGGCAACTGGTCTTTCTGAGTTAGGAAGGAATTCTTCGGGGATCAATTTTTTGTCTTTCCTTACCGTACCCACGTACGTTAGTTTTCTCTTTGAAAGCTCGTCGACAACTTCTAGAGACGTAAACCAGTTGTCTGCTGTTACATTTCGATTAGACCCTTCAATAGGCCTGCAAACTCTAACCACAGCTTGAGTGGGAATGCTTAATTTTTTCTCTTCTGCAGATAAAGAGACACTGTCACTGCCTTTACCAGTGTATATATATGCATTTAGTAGATACGATGTCTTAGCATCGGCTAAACACATAACCTTAATGCCGTATTTCTTTGGTTTATTAGGCATATAAACCCTGAAACTGCATCTGCCTCTGAAGGGAATCAACATCTACTGTAACTTCGGACGACACACAGAAGACACTTTGACTGTTTGAAATGAATTTTTGAAAGATCTCAGAAATTGGAGCAGCTTTGTCAGTTTGCTTTCTTTCGTCCCTTGTGTTTGCATCATCAAATCGTATGCAAGAAGTCAAGATCTCATACCGTTTTACTGACATTACGGCAGAAAATATTGGCCGGCTGCAAGAGTCTTTGGTGAACAACGAAGATATTTTTTCATCTTTAGAACGTAAAACTGATGAAAGAACAAACAGGCCCAAAAGAGCATTTATTTCCTCAATACAAGTATCTCTATAATTACTTTTGTTTGTTTCTTCGCTAAAATTGGCTCTTACACTTTGTAACTTTACGTTAGTACTATCTACAATTTGTGTCATTATTTCTTCATCAAAGAACAATTTCCAAACATTGGTTTTTGAAGGGCTATTTCCTAAGAGCCTGGCACGGCCTCTGATGCCAGGTAAGCCTGTTCTAATAATATTACGGGCTGGAACTCTGACCTGATTTGGTGGAGCTTTACTTTGCCATGCATTTGGGGGACCGAATTCTTTCTTCTTCATCCTCTCGACGAAAAACTCTGGCAAGCTGTGCTGTTCAATATTTTCTAAGCTGTCATCCTCACGTTCTTCCTCTAAAAGGTTGTCTTCATCAGAGTCTGGTGTGTCTGCCCGAATGTTTTCTTCTTCGGATAACACATAGTCGGGATCAGCGTCCGAATCATCTATTTCCTCACTACTGGTATCTTCATTGTCACTGTCTTCATCGTTCAAAAGTTCACGAATTGTGTCACTGAAGTCGGGATCCTTGGCACTGACTCGACGAGCCATTTCAATGATTTTATTTAGTCACAAAATGTAAAAGACACTATAAATAAGTTAACCGAAACACCGGTCTCACAGGTCACTACATACGGTACGCGAAACACCGGTCTACAAAACCGCTATTCAAAGAACGGTAAACGAAACACCCGGTCTAACAGACCGCTATGATTTTGTAAAACGATGTTTCAAGGTCAAACGCCAGAGCCGAACTAATCGATATTTTACCGCGTGGTAGGGGAGGGGGAGAAAGTAAGCTATTGTGAAGGTCAGCACTGCCAACCCCCCAGGGCTGTCGCAATTAAAAAAAAAAAATTTCCCTGGGTGCCTGTGAGACCGATGTTTCGGTATAAGTGTTAAAAGGTAACACTCGTGACAGGTAACACTCATGACAAAAATAAATTATTTTAACTATAATTCAATATGGCTTCCATCTAGATGAGTAAGGTTATGTGTAGTGAAATAGTACCCCAAATACTTGCTAACTAACAAAAATTAATAAAAATAAGTTAACAATTATCATATAAAGGAGTGGTAACACTCATGACATTGAATTAAAATACTTACCATGATAAATCTCAATCTTGAATAGTTTTCTCTTCTCTTTAAAAACAGAACAAACTTTCACAGTGCACTGAACTAGGATCCAAGATGGCTAGTTTTCACCAACATAACAGAGCTGAAATTTCCTTTTTTCCCTTCTAAAACCAAGTAACACTCGTGAAGTAACACTCATGACAAAAACCAGGGACAAGTGAAAAAGAATGTTTTATTTATGCCACAAATAATGTTTTCATCTTAATAACGAAATAAGTTTCAACATTTTATTAATAAACTAAAACAATTTAAGTAACTGTGTAAGCCTAAAAAATAACATAAAAATACATTCATAGGCATAAAAAAATTAGATTCATAAACATACAAAATAAAATTATATCAATAAACATAAAAACTAACCTTAAAAAACTAAGATTCAGTTATAGGCCTATATACAAGCTTATAGCCTATTATTGATTTGGTTGAATTGAAAATTAAATATGAAAATGAATAATGATATGTATTGATAATGGAGAATTAAGAGTTAGTAGGGGGTGGGGTGGGTACCGTTATGAGAGCACTGACCTTGACGGAAGACAGTGCACCAATAACATAAAATTATCAACTGTAGCCTACCCTTCAAACAACTCAGCTCAAATACAAAACCTTTGTCTCAAGTAACTCAAGTTAATATGTTTTGTCGTTTTTGAGAAATAGTGATGAATAGTGAGTCAGTGGCAGAGTGGCATTTGGCATTTATCTATATTTATAGCGCTTTTTACGTTTTAATAACCTTAAACGCAAAATATTTTAAAATCCCGTCTTATTGCACATCTAGAGCATAAGGGTAACCACTATGTTAAGTCTCAAGTTAATATGTTTTGTCGTTTTTGAGAAATAGTGATGAATAGTGGGTCGGTGGCATTTGGCTTTTTTCTATATTTCTAACGCTTTTTACGTTTTAATAACCTTAAACGCAAAATATTTTAAAATCCCGTCTTATTGCACATCTAGAGCATAAGGGTAACCACTATGTTAAGGACTTTTTCTACCGCGTAAAAGCGAAATCGTGTAAAGCGGGACCGCGTATAACGAGGACTGCCTGTGTATAAGTGAATATGATATAGAAATAAAGAATTAAGTTTCGTCTTTGCTAATCTTGTTTCTAAATGGCTTTTCCGATATTGGTTCATAAATAATATTATATACACAT
>JAGFPH010007451.1:52473-65358 GCA_018207615.1 Philaenus spumarius | reverse complement strand
TTCTGACATTACATTTTAAAAGAATAAATTTGAATTCAAATAATTTTCGAAATTTCAAATGAAAAACAGTTAGAAAAATTATATAAAATTGGTATTATAGATTTTTGTGTGCTCCACTTATCCGCATTTATCATAAATAAATATCATAGTAATAACTATCTATTTGGAACTCGTTACCATAGCATGTTATTTATTTTTAAATTATTTCCTTTTAAAGCAAATTATAAACTTTTGTTGAAAAGCTGTTCTAACAAAACAAAACATATTTTTTTGAAAACATTGATTGTCCATTAAATTTAAACGTAACAATATACTAAGCTCTAGATTTACTTTTAATTAGCTTTACAAAGACGGGTCACATGTAAAGACCTGACTTTGACCCTTACTACAAACCGTGGAGAGTCGTAAATGTCGTAAATAAGTCCATTTATGCAAAGGTTTGTTTATTTTAAGCAATACAGTTGTTAAATTGATTAAAGTGCCTTTTGAACCCACTGCAAATACAATACAGCATTTCATATATTTTATTTCCCTGAATTGATCTTTAAACGTCTGTAACTGATCTATTAAAGTGTTTAATAGTAGATGAATATAATCATTACCAAAGTTATCTTCTGTTGAAGAAAAGTAAAGCACTTTAATATAATATGCAAATATTTAAAGAACATTAAAAATAAATATATTAATATCCAACCAATCCAATGCAATTAATGATAAATAACATAATTTCAAGAGAAGAGGAGTACGTCTAACAATTGAAGAATATAAAATCTCATGTGGCAAATTTAAGATCGGGGAGACTACCAGGATTACGTATGTCAAACAATTTGTTTGTTGCTGGCCTGACAGCTGTTATTAACTAAAAAAAAACTAATAACTTTTGTAATATCTAAATTACTTTAAGGATTTTAGATCATAATTACATATTTAATTATACAAAAATTAACTAAATCAATGCATAAAAAATATTTCGTAAAACCTTGAATTGCTTTTATTGGGTACTATCTCATAAGCTAACAAGCATAGAGCTGAATAACTTTAATTGGGAGTTTTACTTTTCTAAAGAAATCCTTCTCATTCATATTTTCATTTGGTAAGAAATCCTTTTCAATTATAAGTTTTCTTTGCAAAACCTTTACCAATTTGTTTAGAAATATTTATGAAAGATTGTAAAGTAAAATACTTTTCCATTAGATTTATAATTTTTTAAATGTATAATTAAATAATAAACAGTTTTGATTAGCAATAATCAATATTTCGCGAACTTAATTCTTTTAATACATGATTTAATTTAAAAAAAATATTAATTTTATCATCTGAATTGTGGGTTTAAAGTACAATCTCTAAGACTTAAAAGCTTATGTCGAGTAATCGATTAATTACTGCCTAATTACTTGAGCACTGTATCTCCATCGAGCATCTGTTTTAGCAATGCTAGGATCATATTAAGGAAGGAAAATTGAGATTACACAATTTTAAAAGTAAAGTTATGTATAAAATAGGAGACAAGTTAGTTGAAACCTAAAATTTCTGCAATAAAAAGTTCTTTAACACAGATTTAAATAGAATTAAGTGTTGAAATGCTGAAGGAGACTACAGGGATCAACAAAATAGACAACGTTATTTAAGTACTTGCTCTCTACTTTTGTCTGATTATAAGGGAAATATAATCTTAAGGAAGTTTGATATGCAAAATTAAGATCTTATATTATGAGAAATTGCTATAGTCAATTTAAAAAGTATAATAAAATGGATTATACAGCAAGTCAAGCTAATCTAGCCTACAAATACAGAAATAACAAGCTGAGACTACACAGAATTATACACAATATAAGATTCAACAAGGTATGCCAACACAACAACATTATACCCAAATACATCAATGTCATAATCAGGAATCAATCCAAATCAGCGCAGTATACAAAAACAATGGCTGAAAGGAAATGGTTATCGAACGAAATCAAATGGTTGTATGGCGAGAAAGAACGGACTAATCAAGTCCTATACAAAACTTATTTAGAGTTGGCCAGCGTTTTACATTATGTGGAATTGCAAGCCTTACTTCTTGACATAGATAATTTTGCATTACCCTACATGCTCCGTAAGAAGGAGTCAATTGATAAGAAACTTAACTATCTTTTTGCCCGCAAACAACAGCAGTCGAAGAAATATAAATCTAGCCATGTATTCCATCCCCGTATCGTAAACTGTACAAACATAGTATTCAACGATAAGGAAACGGCCTTATTAAATAAAGGTTTAAAACATAGTATAGGTCCAGTAAAAGATAACCGTAAACAAGATCTTATTAGGCTTGAGGCAGCTATACAATGTTTACCTACAGATAGACAGAACATTACACGATGTTTAATCAGTGACAAAGCACAATCCACTGTAAATAAACCTATCATTGACCGTACTTCAAAGACCGATTATTTTTCTGCTAAGAATATTCAGAATAAATTGATAGAAAACAATGCCTTAGTCACAAAGGCAGACAAGGGAAACGCCTTGATAGTCATTTATAACGATGATTACGTTAATAAGACTTTATTTTTTATTATTAACAATAAAATCGATGAAGTAAACAATGACCCCACAAAGACATTTAATGATAATGTAAAGTCAGCAATTAATAAGAGCAGCCACCTACTGTCAGAACCACAGAAAAGATTCGCCAAAATGATTAAACCCGCGATTCCACACCTCAAAAGTTTACCTAAAATACATAAAGTGAATTACCCTATAAGACCTCTCGTGAACTTTAGAAATGCGCCATCTTACAGAATATCAAGAACCTTGGACAAAATAATAAGGAAATATGTCACCTTCAAAAATATATTTAGCGTTAAGAATAATTTGGACCTCATCAATAAAATAAAAAATGTCACCATCCCTGACCGAGCTACATTAGTTTCGTTCGACATTGTGAACTTATATACCAACGTTCCGGTCATCGAAGCAGTGTCAATATTGGAGAAGAATTTACGCTTAAATAATAAGTTAAAAAACGAATCAATAGGCGAATTGATCAACTTACTGAACGTTTGCTTGGCACAGAACTATTTCACGTTTAATAATAAATTTTTTGTCCAAAGACAAGGATTAGCCATGGGTTCTCCGTTGTCTAGCATTATGGCTGAAATATTTTTGAATCACATTGAAACCACCTATATTATGACCGACCATAACAACCACCACAAGAAAATAATTTATTATTTTAGATATGTGGATGACATCATTTGCTTATACAACGGTAATACACGACAAACCGATTTGTTGTTGAACTTCCTTAATAAAGTTCACCCCAACCTTAAATTCACCAGCGAAATAGAACACGAACAGAAACTGAACTTCTTAGACATATCCATCACCAAGTCTGAACATAAACATATGTTTAAAATTTATAGAAAACCCACGCAGACTGACCACACCATTCACGAATCTTCCAACCACCCCATATCGCATAAGTTAGTAGCGTACAATAGTTTAGTGCACAGATTATTAAGCATCCCCATGAACTCAGAAGATTTCCAGCAGGAGATCAACACTATAAAATATATTGCAGCTTCCAATGATTACAGCACTTCAATCATTGACAACATAATGAGAAAGCAAATAAAAAGAGAAAAGTTAACAGAGCCACATACCCCAAACCTAAATTCATTGGCGTTGATTTCAATAAAGCCCTAGAACATACTGCGCACAACATCTTCCGCAAACAAGGTTACCACCTGGCTTATAGGACCTATAATAGTTTAGAAAAAGTTTTAAAACCACCAAAAACAAGAGATCCGGACCATTTCAACAGCAGTGGGGTATATCAATTAACATGCAACGAGTGCCCAAAAACGTACATAGGCCAAACTGGACGCACGTTTAAAACCCGCTTCAGAGAGCACGTTCCGTCCTCCAAGCGATCCGCCACCTACAAGACAGACTCCAAATACACCGAACATTTGATTGACGCAAACCATAGTTACACAGATATTGACACAAATTTAAAAATATTACACCGATGTAACAAAGGCCCATTAATGAATGCATTGGAGGAATTCCACATTTATAAAGTGCAAAAACATAATCCCGACCATTTACTGAACAATAAATTAAAATTTCAATCCCATACCATTTTTGATTTGATTGCCAAAATAGAAACCATTCCTGTGACTAACGATGTATAGATTGTGTACATACCCCCACTCAATAACGGAGACCCTGATCTGGTGACTTTTAATTATTGACGATCGAGTGCTTTAACCTAGTGCTTCATGAACGGTTACCGGCAACGCGCGTCGCCCGTATATTTTAAATGTGAACTCGTTTTGTGTTGTTTAAGTGTTTTATTGTGTGTTTTATGTATATTTGAAAATGACTGAATGATAGTCGAAACGCGTCATATGAAGTAGTAATAGACTACTTTTCATAAACATTAAGGATTGTTCGGCAGTATCACCTCACAAACAAGGTAAATTAATTAGTAATTAAAAAGTAGGCCGAATTATTTTGAAAGTATTGCGATAAGATATGTTTCAACTGTGGAAAATAGTTAAATACTTAATTTATTATTTAGGTCTGTATTATTATCCATTATAGCATTGAAGAAACAACACTATAAGAAGCGAAACCTAATGGGCTATAAGCGGACGCTTGCATGTTAGTTCATTTCGAAGCCACTCGGAGCGCCACTAGTCTTTTGCTGCTCCTTGAGACGAAACTGACATTATAGGCAGAGTTTAAATTTCGCCGCACCACCAGACCGCGAATATATCTGCCTCTTGCACTGTCTCCTGTCTGGCACAAACTGCTTTGACCTCCTTTCAACATCCCCAACGAAGAGAATAATTTAGTTTTCGTTTTGGAGGGAGCAAGCACATGTTTCAATATTTGGCGCACGTTGCAACTATATTATACAGTACTGTTGAACAATGATTTATTATTGATAATGTTTTTAATAACAAAATTATAAAATGTGGCATAAATTTAATACTTTTTTTAATGAATTAAAAACAATTTTAAGTAGTAAATGATTTTTTTGTAACTTAACGTAAAAATGTTATGTCAAATACTGTATAAAAATTATCTTAAATCTCCAATTAACATTATTTGAACATGGGTTTTTCCTGAATTTGATTTGATAATCTATTACTGTAAAATATTGTAAAGTCTTCTAAGTTTGTTTTGTTGAAAAAATATCCCAATACAAGGTAAATGTAAAATATGCATGCAACAGTAATTAACAAATAAACACTTTATTTCGTAAAATCGGACTTAAAATTGGTAAAATATTTAACGAAATATACAAAAACTTAGGTAAAATAGCAAAACAGTTTTTGTTTTGACACCAAACATATATATTTCAGCCTTTCTCAAATAAGGTGTTAGATTGTTCATTACTGCTTTTGGGATATTTAAAGCTTATAAAAAGTATTGTTTTCCAGGCAATACTTATGACAGTTTGGCGAAAAAGCTCTAAAAGATTTAGTTTTATGGTCAATATTTTGAACTGGTAGAAAAAACCAAAAATAAATAAATAATAATAATCTTTATATTATTACAAAACTACAATCAATAATAATACAATACACGTAATGTACAGTCCCAATAAAGAAGGTACAGTCCGCGCGGTGATGCTGCAGGCGGTACCTGTTGGCCTCGATCCAAACTAGGCATTTTCAACTGCAGAAAAGTGTTACCTCTGATAACATGGGGGTTTCGCTTCTTATAGTGTTGTTTCTTCAATGATTATAGTGTCGAACGAATTTGGTCATTAAGATTAGCTCTCAATGGGTTCATTGTCGATGAATCGATAGCAATAACTTAGATTAACCAATTTATTTAATTTCAACTTATTCGAAAATAATAGAAAAAATGATGAAAGAAATTTTATTAAATTTTCTTAACAGCATACATTTTTTAAGTGAAATCAGTTTGTTTTTAGAATGTAAGTAAGTACGGAGCCGGCTTTATTAGGTTTTATGAATGTAATTATTGTAGGTATCAATGAAACCTGAACGCATTTGACACGGTAGACCATGGGATTCTTTTATGTAAATTGTTTAATTATGGTATTCGTGGTGTGGTGTACGACTGGTTTCAGAGCTACTTCAAATGTGGATACCATTGTGTAAAAATTAATGGAACTGTTTATCAAATTTGGGAAATGAACCACAGGGATTTGTACTATGGGCAAATTTATTTATTATATATGTTAACTACCTATGCGCAGATAAATTTAATGGCCGGATAACAGCTTTTGCGGAAGATACTGCTATTTTTTATGTACATCCAGAGTGTTCATCCTTGTTTACATATTTTCATCCAGTTCAGTGTTTTCATCTCACGTTCACTGTCACTGTTCCTTAGTTTTGTGTCTGCTGTGGTACCAGATGGCAGGATGTGTCGTTCGAGAAGGAATTCAAGGATTATACGCGGAGGCATTGATATAATTTCACGTGGACTTATTACACGACCTTCACGAAATTTTATCGACAACTGGCCGTTCTCAAAGACGTTGGTAGGTGAAACCATGGGTCTCAAGAAGAGAAAATCTGGGAGCTACGTCAACGATATTGAGAAAATTGGCAGAAGAAGATCCAGAGGAATGCAAACATCATTTAAGATGAACGAGGACCAATTCTTTACCTTCTGGAAAAGTAACTCCATTTATTAAAAAAAGAAATTTGGTTCCCAGAAGCTTTGAGCCCTAAAATAAAATGGAATATAAAGTTATTACCACTTCAAAATGGCGGCCATTTTAAATTTCTAAACATAAAATTACGTAAATTTTACAAAAAATTGACAAGGAACAAGAAATTGCTAAATTTTATCTCTTAAATGATAGTACATAAATAATTAAGATTCCATAACTATTAATTGAATTTTAGCAATTTTATGGAAATGGCTACATGCGAGTGGAGAGGAGGATAGATTATTGGATAAAATTATGGCCATGTTAGAGGTAAAATTGGCAACGTCAGTGACAAAGGATGATTTCAAAAAGATAGATACCAAGTTGGATACAATTATCGAGGAAAACGATAAATTAAGAGAGGAAGTAGAAAAATTAAAGGAAGAAAATAAAATAATGAAGAAATTTGGAAATTATAAGTAGGAAGTTAAAGTTAAGGATCTTTTTGAAGTTGTGAAAGAGTTTTTAGAAAAATCTCTAGGACTGTCGGAGTTGGCTATAATAGATCTTGTTTTTCCTATAGGTAATAACATTAATATAAAAAATGCATATAAACTTAAGGGTAAAGGTTTTTGGGTGAAAAGAGATATGACCTATGAAGAAAGACAGATTAAAAAAAAAGAATTATGTTTATTTACCGTAAAATAATGGAAAGTGATAAGGAAGCAAGGGTATTGGTGACGAATACTTCATATAAATGGGAAAGAAATTCTTTTGGGAAGAGTAGAAGGGAATTGGTAAAGAAGAGGACATACAAGTATTGAAGAATTGCGTTGGAGAGAAAGTGTTAAAAGAAATGTTGCACCTGCAAAAAAAAAAAAAAAAAAAAAAAAAAACGGACAAACTCGGGAGAACGCGAAACCTGTGAAGTGAGAAGTGTACTGAACACGCATTTGAAAGAGACAGGTATTAAAATACAAATTTTAAGTTAAAATGTAATGGGCTTGGAAAATAAGAAATATACTCAGGATTTTTTGGATTTTGTTAAGGGTTATGATATTTCTTTCTGCATGAAACATTTGTAGAAAAAATAAGATTTTGATGAGTTTGAAAAATATTTTGTGGGCTTTAAGTTGTTTTGGAAAAGTGCTCTACGAGAAAGTAACTTTGGTAGAGCTAAAGGCGGAAGTGTGTATGGTATTAGATTGAACAGTGAATTAACTGAATTATTTAATTTTCAGTAAAAAGTAATAAGAATTACAAAAAAGATATGTAAGTTTAAAAGGATGCAATATTCTTTAAATATAAAGAAACAATTTAGAGAGGTTAATGACTCAAAGGATTTTTGGTTGCTGGTTAAGAGATTCATAAATAATAAACTGGTAATTGGGCATAAAATTACAAGTGATGAGTGGGTTCGCCATATTAGTACTTTGTTAAATCCTACATTATGTACTAAAGCTATTAGTTATGCACCTCCGATGACAACTGTGTTGGAAATGGATAAGGATTTTAATATGACGGAGCTGGTTAGTATATTGATAAAAGCAAAGAATGGAAAGGCACCGGGATATGATCGTGTTCTTTATGAGTTTCTTCAAAATAGTCCAGCAAATGTTTTGAGCAATTTACTAAAAATCTTTAATGTTATATATACTTCGGGGAATGTGCCGGATGATTTTTCAAAATCGATAATTTTTCCTCTCCACAAAAATGATGATATTAATATTGTGAGTAACTATAGAGGAATATCATTTTCTGATTGTGTGTCGAAGTTATTTACCGGGTTGCTTTTGTAGAGATTACAATTGTGGGTTGAAAATAATAATATATTAACAGAGTATCAAGCTGGATTCAGAAAGGGATATTCAACAATTAACAATATTTTTAAGCAAACAAATATTATAAAACTGAAAACAAGGGGCAAAGGTAACAAACTCTATTGTTTTTTTTATTGATTTTAAATCTGCCTTTGACTCGCCAGACAGAAAAGAAATTTATTTATAAGCTATATTCGACTGGAGTATCGTCGAAGTTTTTGGAAGTTTTGCAAAGGCTATATGTAAATACAGAAGCAAGGGTGTGGACATCGCGTGGATTAACAAAATGTTTTACTACGGAAATAACACAGGGGTATTTGCTGTCACGACTGATACTTTCTCTGTATTTAAATGATATACACGAGGCTATATATATAGGAGGATATATAGGAGGAGTAAATATAGCAGGAGTTTATATTACGTGTCTATTATATGCGAATGATGCTGTTATTATAGCGGATCGACCAGAAACTTTGCAAGATATGATCGACAGGCTAGAGATTTACTGTAATATATGGAACTTAGAATTCAATTTAAGTAAGCCTAAAATAATTGTGGTTTTTAGGAATGGTGGTAGAGTAGCAAAAAAAGAGCAGTGGAAATTTGAAGGGGAGCGTATAGAAATTGTAAAAGAATACAAATATTTAGGTGTATGGTTAAGTTCAAAGCTATCTTGGGGCAGACAAATGCAAGACAGATTAGGGGCGGCTAAATTTGGTATAAATATAACATGTAGTAAGTTACTGAATAATAACCAGTACCAATGACTGTAAAAATTGTGGGTTTTAAAGCAGTATTTAGGGCTGTAATGTGTTATGCAGCGCAAGTATAGGGATATATGCAATCTCAAATAGTTGAAAAATTTTATAAATTTTTCTATTAAAAAGCTGCTTATATTACCAAAAAATACTCCTGATTTTACAATATACTCTGAGATGGGAGACAGTAAATTGTTTTTATATACTAGTTCATAAAAGTTCAAGTATATACAGAAAGTGTTGAAATTAAATATTCATATGCTGCCAAAATTACTTGCAAATGAAATTATCAATACAAATATATTCTGGTTTAACAATGTCAAGACACTTTGTAAAAAACATAACCTTGATTCTTTTCAACACTTAAAAGAAAATGGTGAAATGACTGCTATAGAAAAACCTATAAGACTTATTTAAAAAATAATTTATTGCAAGAAGCTTGTAATTCAGTTTATCATGGTATGTATAAAGAGTTATATTTTGATTTAGGAAATAGGAATTACATGACAGACGGCTGTAGTATTTCTTTTGTTTCTACAATTTTTAAGTCAAGAGGGCAAGCTTTAAATTTAAATTTTAGGGTTTACCGTCCCGAAGAGTCTCATTTGTGTTCACTGTGTAACAGGTTAGAAATTGAGAATACATAACATTATGTTGGTGTGTCCAATATTTAAAGAGATTAGAATTACGTGGTTGGGTTCAACAACACTTATTATAAAAGATTGTAAAGAATATTTGAATGGTAGAAATTGGAATAGTTTATTTAATTATCATGTTAGAGCATACAAATACAGACGAATGTTAGTCGAGTATATTTATTGCTAGCTTTTATGTACACAGCCATAATTTGTTTTTAATTTTTACTGGATTTTTGGTTTTTGTTGAGTGACATTGGGGATTATTTTTGTACAATTGTTCTTGTTTCGATTGGTTATGTATAGTTTTAGTAATTATAATTGTATGTGTTTGAATAGCAACTCTACAGACGGACATTTGTCCATGTAACTGAGTTTCCTTCTTTTTTTTTCTACATGCGAATATTGTTATAATAACAACAAAATTTCATGTTTCTTGTTCGAAAAGTTGTAACTGTTAAGTTTTATAAATTATTCCTTATGACTAAAATTTTAAGGACTTTAAGGAATGATTTATAAAACTTAAGAGTAACAACTTTTCGAACTAGAAACATGAAATTTTGCCATTATTACCTCAAAATTCTCATGTAGTCACTTCCATAAAATTGCAAAAACTCAATTAATAGTCATGGAATCTTAATAATTTATGCACCACTATTTAAGAGATAAAATTTGTCAATTTTTGTATCTTGTACTTTTTTTGTAAAATTTACTGATTTTGATATTTAGAAATTTAAAATGGTCGATATTTTGAAATGGTAATAATTATAAACAATAATTATAAAATTATAAATCCGGCAGCATTGCGGAGTACGCCTTTTCCCGTGCATTCGATTTGCTATAGTCGCAGCATTTATTATTCCATAAGCACTCGTATTGGTGATAAGTTACAATAACAAATACCACATGCTTGTCTTGCCACTTGAATGATATTTTATAAAATTTGTATTCAAAACAACAATGAACACACACAAAAAACACGAACTATGGCAGAGAGTCGACTGGTCAGCTGTGAACTAATTGATGAATGGAGCGTGGGAAATGAACATGTTGTTTGTTTACATTTTTCACTGAGCCTTCACTCTGGATGAATCTTCCGTTTGAGGAACGACTCTTTCATGAAAAGTTGGTAGGGAGTCAACTTGTTTCATCGTTTACTTTTAGTGTACACTTTGGATGAAATGAAAGTGAAATTCAATTTACACTTATCACTTCGGACGATTCATCCAAGATGAACATCGAAAGTGACAAGTGTAAATGGACCTAAGAAAATTACTTTGGATTTGCAGTCTATGTAATGGTTGTTTGTCAACAATAAATTAGTGTTAATAGCTACAAAAACTAATTACATGCATTTTTGTATAAATGGTGACATCTGTTTATCTATTAGGATATTGTATAAACGCCTGACTTGTTTACGCGAGCAAAATGAGTGTGTTTTGTGCGCTAAAGTACTCTAAGTTAAGCAAACTAAGAATTTAGAGGTTATTCTGGACGAGGAATTAAATTGGAAGAATCAAATATTAAAATTAAAATCTAAATAATTTCATGCATTTATTTGTTTTACATTTTTCGAGACATCTTCCCGATGATAAAACGCGCTGTTTATACTTTGCACTTGTGCATAGTACATTAGATTATGGGATCGTGTGTTGTGGAGGGACTTTCAAGACATCTTTGAACCAAATTGAGTTGCTGCAAAAGTTGTTTGTAACACTCGTTTTGAAAAAACAATTTAAACGCGAACCTTCATACCCTTGCTTTTTTGGTCTCGGCGTTCTTCCTCTGTGAAATATGTTCTTATGTAAAGTTTTGAAAAGGTTTATCTGAGAATCGGAAATGTTTCTCCATGCTCTTATGGCAATTATAAAAAAAGCTTAAGAAAAACAATCACCGAGTGCCAAAACCTACCAAAGCTTTCTATAAAAGAACATTTAACTTTTTGGCTCCGTGGTTATACAGCAAACTATCTTAATGACATTAAATGCATGAAGAGGCCGTGAACTTTACTTAGAGGTGTAAGCAATTTCTTACTAGTTTGCAAGAATGTGAAAGAGTTATTGTATATTCCGCAGTAATACTAACCGCCTTGTAGGAACGATTCGTTTTCAGAGACTATTGTTAATATTTTGATACGAGTGTTACTTTTTTATTAACGTAATACTATTTGAAGTGGATATTATGGCTATATTATATTTCATTTTCAATTTGTTAGGATACATTTTTGTTTTCTAAAGGTTTTACAGTTTTCTACATGATAATTATTTATATGTGTGTATGTGAATGTATATATTTTATATATTGTGTACACGTACCATCTGTGTGATTGCGATATATGTGGAATCTGTACATAGGCGTGTATATGGATGAAAGGGCATGTGTGCTGGCAGTGATCCTGCACTCAAGGTACTAGATTATTTAAAATATTAATTTAATTTGAATTAAAAAAAGTGTGTTTATAATTTTCTTTGGGAAATGGTAATTTGAATGTATTGTGTTTATAACCGCAGTAAATTCTGAATTCAATTTAAATATTTTTTGTAATCTAACCCCTAAGTTGGCAGATAGCCTTAGGGCCCATATATTGCGTTTTTCTCTAGGCTAAGTATTTTCTTTCTTGAAATAATTGATTATTTTCTATGTATATATAAATTTTTGTTTTTTTTATTAAATTCTGTTGTAGTCATTTTATAATTCTTGTTATACTAAGCTAGCTATTATTATTGTCATATTTAAAGATAACTAGAAAATGTGGAAAATCTAAATGCATTTAGTTTTGTTTGAAAGCAATAAATAAATAAGTAAACTTCCATACAGCTTGCTACAAATGTTCTTTCTTTTAACTTTAGCCATTGTTTATCCTAATCGATAAATAGAAGACCAACAACATAACCTATTAATGTTTATTGATTACAAAATTGCTGCAACTGATCAGCTGTTAAAAAGCAACACTATTTCTTCATTCTTGGTTGTTTATTAATAACAAGTATTGTTTCTGCAAGTGTTGACATAATATTGAAACACTCTGTACATTCCCCTCC
>JAGFPH010007451.1:17995-37473 GCA_018207615.1 Philaenus spumarius | reverse complement strand
ACATAGCAGTGGCCAATTGGTACAAATGCAAAATGGTTGACAACTTAGTTAAAAAACACAAGAACAAAAATAACATTCAGAGGGAAAAAACAAAAACTAAGTATGTATCCACATTATATGGTAACATTCTTCCCAATATTATAAGTAACACTCTTCCCAAAATCAACATTACTACAGCGTTTCGCACCAACAATAGTGTACGAAAAATACTCAGTCAAAAAATAAATAGACCCGTTGAAGAAAGAACTGAGGTATACAGAATCCAATGCAGTGATTGTGATAAATTCTATACAGGTCAAACCAGTAGGCCATTTTCAACACGGTTTAAGGAACATTTGCCTAATAAAAGTTTGGATGGAAACAAGTCAAATTACGCGATTCACCTCATTGACAATAATCACCAATACAGTGATTTCGCTACCAATTTTAAACCCATACACATCTGCACAAAAGGCACTTATATGAACGCGCTGGAGGAATTTGAAATTTATAAGGCTAATAAATACAATGGTAATGAATTACTCAATGACCAATTGCATTTTAAATCAAACTTATTATATGACTCGGCTATAAGGATCTCCGAGTTTTTGCGACGGAATACCTCTTCTTATCAGTTGTCGTTCGACCGCCCGCCGTAGTAGACGTCTATCGGACAATTTGTATGTGTTATGTGTCGCGAATTGTATGTTGTTGTGTTGTTTTTGTGATGTGAACTGTTAATTTATTTATTAATTATTCTGATGATGAATCATAGTTTTTGAAACGCGTCATATATAAAAAACGCAGACTAAGACACAAGACGGAAACAAAAAGGTGAAAATATTAATATTAAATATTAACGGGTTATTTCTTAGAGTACATATACACAATTTTAAACTAATTGTCTACTTTAGAGATATGAAAAACAATATTCTAAACCTAAACTAATCGTATTTAAATTGCTTATTTTATAAATACTGTATTTCAAATAATAACAGTATGCAAAATTATAACAAAATCAGGTAAGTGTTACCTACCTCATTTATACTAACATATTAGTTGGTTTACTGATACAAGTTGTACAAGATAGTAAAGTAATTTTTTATTAAAAATTTAAAATATGTTTGTTCCATTTAACCCTATATGTAACACAATCACTTCTTCGGTGTCACAGTCGCCCGTTGTCCCAATAGTTATTTGGAGATATTATATTGCAGTGATGCACCACTTACAGTGGAAAGCTTGGTACTCTAAGTTTGTTTTCTATTTAGTTTATATTTGCATCAGCATGAGTTTTTCACTTGATAGCAAGAGTTGGTTTATACTTTTGAAACATCGTATATTATTTTCTTCATAACAGAACTATGGTAAATATCCGAACAAACAACTATAATATAAATGTTTAATGTTTCAATAATAATTGTGTCTGTATTTGATTATTGAAAAATGTTAATACTATTATTGTGCAAGAATCAAATGAGACTTAGTATTTATTATAATATTGGTTAGTATGCGTTTCGGTCCATAAACGTTAAGGGGATTTCTATTGGTATGCTTTTATGTTTTACTTAAATATTTTGTTAATTTGAACTATTTACTATAATTAGACTTAAAATAATAAAAAATTGTAAGAATTTATATGAAACTACTTATTTTATTTCTTACATAAGAAACACACTATAATATTCACTGTACTAAATGTTCTATATTGAAGTGTTCAACACAACTTGAACTGGTATCACTGTTTCTTGGCTGGTCCAAAATCCTTATAATAAATAACAACATTGCTATAATCATATCTTGCGTAAACAATCCTTTATTTAATTAAAAATGAAACCTCTGACTTGAAACAATTTAAATATCATTATCAGACAATTTTATTCTCTTTATCTCTCACAATCTTGTGTTTACATTCGAGATGTATTATGTGATGAATGTGGAATTTCTCATTGTGCTAGCTACTTATATATTTACTGCGATTGAAGCTTACAGTTTTTGTTTACTGGTACTTCTTAATTTCTCACCATTTTATTCCGAACAACAATTATTGTTAAAGTAGAGATTCGTTTGAGTTTGCACTCAGTACATTTTCCATTGCTATTACTATATGGTTTTGTAATTTATTACTAAATATTTTCAGCTTGTTTTTCAATTTTAGTTCTAATTTAATTCTTATTGTTGCGAGGACGTTTTATGCTGTTTGATTTTTTTTTCAATTCTAGTTAATTTAGAAAATCAATAAGAGGGCGGTTGTATATATACAATATTCTTAAGTTTGTAGGACACCAATTGAAAGTACCATATCAATAACTTCTATATAGCTGCTCTTTGACTGTATATGTTTCTATATAGCTGCATTACTTCTGTATAAGTATAGTATAATTTCAACAGTGTCAATATAAAAATACAGATCTTTTAAGATACTCTTAAACAAGTAGGCTACAATGGTAAATTATCGAAATGCCTGAAAATAACATACCCAGGAATAAGTTCAAATATCAACAATTTCAACCCGGAGTGCGCTGTGCCAGTTAAGTTTTGATTACTTTTTCACATTTTTACTTTAAGAAAGTACAAAAATGCATATTTATTGTTTTTAGGGGTTGTTATCACATGTTCACCCATTTAGCAACACGTAACAAAATATAAAACTTTTTTACTTTTTTTATTTGTGTTTTCAAGAAATAAGTGTACAAAATTACAGCTTTGTGGCTTTAAGGAAAGTATAACAAAACATATTTATTGTTTTAGAGGTGTTTTCAACGTTTTAACCAAAATATTTTAAAACCCTTCCTTAAGAAATTTGATGGATTTTTCTAATTTTAAATTTATTTAGAGATTTTGTATTGTTGGTTTTAAATTTGTATGAAAACAATACTTATGATCTTTATAATGCCGTAATGTAGTTTATTGTCTGATGCATCGGCCTAACTGTCTACTGAATTCTCTTGACCTTCAGTGGTAAAACATTGATGCTAAGGAAACACTGTTTATATCAACGTCACTTATTAATTCAATATTTATTTTATAATCTCGCAACATTTATTTGTTTTTATTTTTGCATTGAGTGAGAACTAATACAATCATTTTCTTACATAGTTAGGTTACGTATCGAAAATCCGGTAGTCGATAAAAGAAATCAGTGCATATTAGGTAAAAGAAATTATTAGTTAATCACATATTGTACAATATACAACATTGATTTAAAACACTTTTACTCAAATTATGGCAGCTTCTCAGTGAAAAATTTTCTTTAAGTAGCCTATTAATTATTTGTTTTTTGAGGTTCGATGCACTTTAAGAGAATCCATACGTGATTTATTTAATGAAGGGAAACTTGATGAAAGTGACTCTAACAAAATAAAAACTAAATATAAATATTTTGAAAAAAGGAAATCATTCGCGTGACTGCCGACAGAAGTGAAAACTGCCGTGATTACATTATAAAAATCATCAAATGAAACCGAAATGAGAACAATAATAAGGATTTGCATAGAATACGATTTAATCCTCCAAAAATGAACACGAAACCCCGTAACAGGTATAATTGTATATATATTTACCTTTACGATCTGTCAAACAATCCTGATTTTTCGTCGTCTTTAAATGACGGCCGTTTCGACTATTTTTTCAGTCATTTTCAAATTTAAGCTGTTCGCACAGTGGGAACTTTGTCACAAATAAAAAACATTTAAAACATTTATACACACATAACACTTAATGTACATTACAAACATATATAGATTAAAAACACATTTGAACCGCGGCATAAGACATTCGGCACATGTTACCGTGTTCAGTTAAAACTCGCACTGTCGGATGTTAGTGTCTTACGTTACCGTATTCAGATAGCGCTGTTGGTCGGTCGAATTAAACTGGGCATTGTTGTCCAGCTCCTGTAGAATATCAAAAAGTGTGTGTGACTGGAATTGAGACTTGGCATTCAATAAAATATCAGGGTTTGTTTTTTGTTGTTTATAGATTTCGTATTCTTCTCTGGCGTTCATTACCGTCCCCTTTCTGCATTTCTGTATTATTTCCAAATTTGATTTTATGTCTGTATATCCGTGGTTGGTGTCAATGAGATGTTCGGCAAATTTAGAATGTAGTGATCTATTTGATGTGGATGATGGGAGGTGCTCTTTGAACCGTGTACGGAATGAACGTCCTGTTTGTCCTATGTACATTTTGGGGCAGTCATCGCATTTTATTTTATATATGCCATTACCATCAAATTTATCAAAATGTTTAGTTTTAGGTGGTCTTAGCAGTTGTCCGATGTTATGGGAATTGGGAAGTACGATATGTGACGTGGTACCCTTGTTTGTGGAATACGTTCCGTATTGGGAATTCTAAAGTTCTGTTGTATTCCATTGTTAGATACTTTATTTTTGAGGTATCAGGTGCGTTCAATCTTCGTTTAGTTTGTTTTTTTATTTGTTTTTTAATGAGTGAATCTATTGTTTGGCTCTCGTAACCATTGGATGTGGCTATAAATTTAATTGTATTTAATTCCCGGTTATAGTCGTCAATGTCCATGGGTATGTTGATTAGTCTGTAGACAAAGCTGTTGTAGGCGGCGAGTTTGTGGGCTAAGGGGGGATTGGATGTGGCGTGGATAGTATGGTTGGTTTGGCTGGGCTTTCTGTAAATTTTGAATTTGTGCTTGTTATGCGATTTCATTATTGTGAGGTATAAATAATTCAGGCTTTGGTTTGATTCAATTTCCTGGGTGAACTGTAGGTTGGGATGTATGGAATTTAAATAGTTCAACATTAAACTTATTTGTCTTGTGGTACCGTTAAATAAACATATAATGTCGTCGACATATCTGTAGTAATATTGTATTCTGCCAAAGTTCCTGTTAACTGGTGCCATTATATGAGTGGTTTCAATACTGTTCAAAAATATTTCAGCCATTATGCCGGAAAGTGGAGAACCCATTGCTAGGCCTTGTTGCTGAATGTAGAATTTATCGTTGAAGCAAAAATAGTTTTGGGTTAAACAAACGTTGAGTAAATGTATTAGTTCGTTAATTGAATCGCTATTTAACTTGTTATTCGTGCGTAAGATTTTTTCAAGTATTGATACGCTTTCACCTATGGGAATGTTTGCATACATATTGACGATGTCAAATGATATTAAAGTGGAATTGCTTGGTATGTTAATATCCTTTATTCTGTCTATAAGGTCCAAATTATTTTTAATATTATAGCTCTTGTTGAAAGTTACGTTTTTCCTTATTATTTTATCCAATGTCTTTGATATTATATATGAAGGTGCGTTCATAAAATTCACCAGGGGTCTAATAGGGTGTCCCGTTTTGTGTATCTTAGGTAGTGCCTTGAGGTTTGGGATTGAAGGTTTAATCATTTTATTAGCTCTCTTTTGGGATTCCGTAAGGAGGTGTTTGCTTGAGTTTATTGCTGATTTGATATTATTGTTGAATTTATTGGTGGGATCTCTTGGTATTTCGGTAATACTATTGTTTTGTATAAAGTCAAGTGTTTTGAGGATGTATTCATCGTTATTTAGTATTACTAGGGCGTTGCCCTTATCTGCCTTTGTAATTAGAGCATTGTTTTTCTGTAATTTATTTTTAATTACTTTGGCTGTAATGATATCCAGCTTTTTATTGGGAGCATCTGTAAGTTTCTTTAGAACGGTGGATTGAACCTTGTCGCCAATTAAACATCGAGTAATATTTTGTTTGTCATAAGGTAAACATTGTATAGCGGCTTCAATGTTGATGATATTGTGCTTAATGTTATCTTTCATTGGGCGAAGGTTATGTTTGAAACCTTTATTGAGCAATGCGGTTTCTTTATCAGTGAAGTCAATGTTTGCACAGTTGACAATCCGTGGATGGAATGTGTGTGAACATGAAATTTTGTCTTGTTCCTGTGTCTTGATAGTCAATAATCTAGCAAATTTTGTATCTATTGTGTTTTTCTTTTTGATAATCATAGGTTTAATAAATTAATGTATCAATCCTGTTGAGTAAAGCATACAATTCAATACTATGTACGGTATTGGCCAATTCCAAATGTGTTTTATAAATTATATGGTTTATGCGTTCTTTTTCACCATATAGGAATTTAATTTCATTAACTAGCCACTTGTTCTCAGCGTAAGTTTTGACGTGTTTGGCTGTTTTTGTTTGATTGTTAATTTTAACATTGATATAATAAGGCTTGATGTTATTAGCTTTGCATAATTTATTAAATCTTATGTTATGTATAATATGGTATAGTTTCAATTTGCTGTTTTTGTATCTATAGGCTAATTTAGCTCGACTTGCTTTATAATCCATACTTATTTGTGGTAGCCTAACTGGATTGTTTATAAATATATATATATTTACCTTTACGATCTGTCAAACAATCCTGATTTTTCGTCGTCTTTAAATGACGGCCGTTTCGACTATTTTTTCAGTCATTTTCAAATTCAAGCTGTTCGCACAGTGGGAACAATAATATGTTAAATAATATGTTCACAAATGTGCATATGTGTTCACAAAAGAGTTGAAACTCACTGACTTAATTGAATTTGTTATAGAACACAAAGACAACGTTTTCGTCAAAAGTCAGCCCTATCAATTACCCACTCTAATAATGGAATTTATAAGATAAAATAGCATAAAATTAACAAGTCTTCATATTAATTCATCTTCTAGTCATATCTTGTTTAAGCTCTGGAGAAGAAACCCCTTATTTTTATCAATTGCAGTCAATTAAATCAGCACTTAGTAATTGATGTATTACCTAACCTTTCCAGTGTTTCTATTTATTGGTGGCAGCAAAACTCTTTTCGATTTAAACTCTGCTTATACTCCAATCACAATCACTCTTTCAATCAAGTACAAACTTCTTTGTTTTTGTAACTCCTAGGTGTTCCATCACTTTACATGAGTCAGATCAAACGTTTTAACATTCGACGAAGTTTTCTCAGATATCGAATTAAAATATGGTAATGTTTATCCAATGAGGTAGTTATTTACTCCAAAATTAAGAAGAACATGTTAAGTATCCATAATGTGATATTGTTCATTTTCCTTGGTTACTAATTACCTTCTAGTGGTGTGAAAAAGGACCCTAAAAGAACCAAGGATATCTAAAATTTATCTACGCCTTCCAATCATTTATTTATTTCTTTTCAAAATTCATCCCTAATTTTCCGGTTGAGACTGCCTTGACACAAGTTAAAATTGTTTACTTGAAATAGGCACAAGAGCAGGCTTTTGAATTTATGCGAGATGTCATCTCTCAATCTTCCTTACATCGAATGCCAAACTCTGAAAATCTTTTTCCCTCTAAACTAACATTAAGATAAATTAGGAGCAGTTCTACTGGAATGGTTGTCTCAACCCCAGCAGAACGAAAGGAATCTTCTGCTTACGACGGAGGCAACTTACGGTAATTCAGAATGGCTTTCAGTAGTCTTTGGAGAAGAGACATTACACCATTTTCTGGAACATTGTGTTATAAGCAGACCCTCGTTAACTAAGTAAGTTAATGTGAAAGCGAAAGGTGAATAGCGAAAGTATCTTTTCTCATATTAAAAGCTGTAGTTAGAGGTACTAAGAATATATTCGCAAACTCCCTCTCTAGGATGTTTGAACCCAACAATCTGCTAATCACAAAATCTTACCTCTTGATAGTTTTGTGGTAGGCTATCACCAATATTTCTCGACATCGGTTCTCTCTAATGTGCCGTTTCATCTTTTTAAGCCCATCATAAAAGATTTAGAAGCAAGTGGAGCAGTGAGGCATCTTGTGTCTCAAAACTATGAGGACACATGTAAGATAGGTAATAATGGGGAAATAAAATACTTTGGGTAGGATAGTTAAGGTAGTTTGAGAAGATAAAAAGGAATGCTTTACGTATGAAGATAATAAAAACTGACATAAAAAAGTTATGGCTAAGGGAATTAATTTCACATGTGATCTACAGCAAATAGTAGATCTTAGAAGTAAAAATTGTAACATTATAGTTTTTGTTAATTTAATGAAATCTGTAAGAGTAAATTATAAAATTAAAACATTTAGTTTGCCTTGTTTTTGTTCACAAAATCAATTTTATAAAATTAGTATTTTGTCTTTATTTGACTGTGAAGATGGAACCTCTACGAAAGATATTTACTCTCATACGTGAGTGTAAAACTGTTTGGTCATACACAAACATATTGTAATAAAGAACCGCGATGTCTTAAAAGTGCAGGGAAATACATATAACTAAAGATTGAAAGGATAAAAGACTAGATAATATCCAATTTTATTCACTGTGAAAATTCTTATCCAGCAAATTTATAGAAGGAAAACAACTACAAAATCGAAAAAATATAATTGTTTTTAAGCAGGATTTGTTTAGAATTACATACACTTATAAACCTAATGATTGTATATCGTCACACCGTTACTCTTTTAGTAGTGTTATTTTACTTAAAGATTATTACAATAATCCACTATAGTAGAATTATTCTATTTATTTTTAGTTAACTATAAAAGTTGAACAAGAAACAGTTATTTCACACATTTTGACTTTAATTTCTAACCTCGTAGGCAAGATAATATGAGGTAGGATCTTCTTAAGATTTACACGTATTTTTTGTCTTGAAATCTAGGAAGATATAAAAGAAACACTATTGTCTACTTTACATTCATCCGTTCTCCTACTATAATGTAAATGCATTGAGACGTTACAGTGTTAAAACTAAGAAAAGGGTAAATCTCATTTAAATTTTTAAACCTGATTTATACATATCTTTTCGGATTGTATTATTTATTTATTTAAAAAATAGTTATTAGTTTAATATCTGTTTGTAAGTATGTGCAATACTATTAACATTTACCTACATTTAAAAAAACCTTCATTTTTGATTCCATTTTATATTAGGAGTAGTTAACAACCATAAGATGAGGGTGGCAGTTTTTAAGCACGTAAATTACATTGTTGGCTTATTACTGCTAAAAATTCGTACACAAACCTCTTCCTTCTGCTCACAAATAGGTAGGAT
The DNA here is from genome assembly GCA_018207615.1 of Philaenus spumarius. NCBI lineage: Eukaryota > Metazoa > Arthropoda > Insecta > Hemiptera > Aphrophoridae > Philaenus > Philaenus spumarius. Next base: position 28,478 of record JAGFPH010007451.1, on the reverse strand, counting down.
TCATCAACCTAAAATGGTAAATAATATGAATTGTCTAAGGGTTCATATATACATTCATAAGGTTTACCATATGAGATGAGTTACAATTCGAGTTTAACGAACAAGCATATCTTACGAATAATTCTAAACAAAAACTTAATCTAAACATTTGAAAGTCAAAGTAAGGAATCATTTTTAATGTTAATACCACCGAGAAATAGCCTACGTTGTCAATTTAAAGATTAAACAGCTGATTACTGTACAAACACTACACACTTTGAATCAGCCGAGTTATGTATGAATATCTTTTTAAATGTATATATGATTGTTATGTTATGCAATTAATAACTAGTGCACAGGTCTGAACATCATTCATAAATGTTGTATCATTGAATGGGGTTAGATTAAACTCATTAATCCATGAAGAAATTCAAATCCAATATTAGTCTAATGATTTTGTATACAAAAATACTATATAATACTAAAAATACAAAAATGTATACTAAAGTTTTTTTTATCAACACTCTATAATAATAAGTTAGTTAATATACATAGACACGCTTTTCAGAGCATTTAATTTGCATTTGTTGGACATAACAAGTTAATTATAATATTCTATGACATTGTAGTATTGGACTTTGACACTTTGAATAAATGTCTTATTTAATATATCATAACTTCTTCAAACATGAATGTTAACAGGAGTAATTCATAAGTTGAATGTTGGTTTAGTTATCTTTGCCACATCACGTCTGCAGATGTAGAATTTATTCGAAATCTTAATTGAACAAAATCAGAAGGTAAAAGTGATACGAAAACTTTATCTTTAATGTAACGCTACAAGGAAAAATGAAGTAGGGTCAAACATGGAGACGATGTAAAAATGCTATTGAACCTGCAAGACAAATCCTTTAAAATGGGAATCGAGTATAAACAAATCCTCTTATATCTCAGGCGGCTGTGAGATGATGTTCAGTCTGGCTTCTATCAAAGGCGTCAATCGTAGTTAAGACACAAAAACTTAAGAACATAAACTTTTAGGCTATCACGAATATGATCCATAGTTTCACGGGGGTAGTGGCTATCCCATATATTTCGGCAGTTCATATTATCACTAGAATGACATTGCCAGAGAATGTGCTGTCGTCTGTTGAACTTTTCTGGTATGCAAAGATAAATGATGCCATTTGCACTTGCCTCCTGCGGACAGTAAAGTTTTTCTTTGCTCATAGAACAAAACATAATTTTTGAGGTTATCATAATTATGCTGCTACGTCTCAAGGAGATATTTTTTATCCCATATTCGGCAGTCGTGGATGTTCGCTTTTCTACCACCAATGTGATATGTTGCCTTATCACTAAAAATTTAATGGCCCGATGATGTTCTGAGCACGTTCTAGTTTGAATGTTTGCACTTCTATTAAAACTTAACCCACAACACTACTGGCGAGCGACTTTGTCTAATATGTTGATCTTAAGTTCGTACTTTAAGCTCAAGTATTTAAGTATTACAGTCCAGACGTTCCGGCTTTGGAATGCCAGTCTCAATGCACTTGAATTTGAATTCTTAGGGCTACGAGCAAAGCTTTCTCTGAGTTGTTTTACAACAGTTCACCGACTAGTGGGTGACCTGTTAATTGTTTATGTCGTTCTTACCAACCCGTCTCAACGAATGTTTGGTGCCAAGAGTAATTTATGTATGTTAGGGTATTTGCCATATTTTGCCCTAAAATTACATTACAATAAAGACTGTGAAACGTGAAAAGTAAACACTCAGCTATACATTCCGTGCCAACAAGCAAATGGTTACCACTGAAGGAAAAACAATATTTATTTAACAATTATGAGATCACTGATGGCCGAATTTGGTACTAACAATCTACGTAAATCAACACTTGATCTTATTAGCTATGAAACGAGACTTTAACTGATTCAGTTGTCTCAATACAATTTATATGCTTTTAAAATTGTAAAACCCTTATTGGATCTGTATGCTGAGGTAGTTATACTAATCACAATGCGAAAATTATTTTTTTTCTCTCAAACTAGTACTGTTTATTTTTTAGAAAATATGATATTTTTTTAACGAACACATCTAGTTTATATTCAGTTGTTGTATTAACTTGTATTTCATTTTAATGTTACTGCATTTAATTAAAACATTAGTGTATTTCTATATTTTTAAATCCTTAAACGTCTCAAAATCAATTAATTACAAATACAAAATTGAGGTTGGAGTAAAAGGTTCAAATGCACACCTCGGGCAATGTTGTCAAAGTGACTTTAATACAAATACGTTACAAAGTTAAGCGACAGTAAATGTAGAGCATGTTTTGACACCCCTTGCGGTTATATTATGCACTGTAGATTCTCTTTGATATCTCTATTACGTCACATTAATGGTGTTAAGTGTTGTAATTTATATACTCAGGGCTTGTCATCTAGTTTGCAGGGGATAATACATAACACTTAAACATTACAACCAAACAATTAAAATCCTACAAAATAAATGGCTGTAATAATATTACTTTACATTAAAATAGGGTTCAAACAACTTTACCAAGTACATTGATAGCTGATACATTGAATAACTGTTAAATTAATCCCATCGACACTTTTCAGATATTTTTATAACGACTTGTCTACTGATCTAACAAAATAGTGTGTTACTGAAGTTTAAACATAAAAAATTATTATTTGTCACAAACTACAAATAATTTGTATTACAAAAATATTGATCCAAATATTTCTTTCATACCAGGGAAGAGCGATTACCAAGGCATCAATCAGAATTCCAATAATTTGGATTAATTTTCATAGAAATCTATATTCTCCAAACAAATATGTGAGCATATTAAAGAAACATTGGATCAAGATGATTTTTAATTTCCCACTTTCTCCCATACAACTAATTAAGGACACGAAGTATAAACACATGACAAATGTCAACATCATTGGCAGGGTTTGAACTTACGATATCCAGTACCCTAATTGAGGGCTTAACAGCCTTACCGGCCATAATCAATATAATAAATTTAAGGATGCAATCTCAGGAAGTGTAACTTGTATCTATCTGCATTTATTTATTTATTATTATTTTTTTAATACAAGAAACCGACACAAGGCAAAACCCAAAACCTCTAACGGCACGTTTTCAATAAAAAAAACGGCACGTTTTCATTAATTTATTTAGTTTAAAATTTAATAATAATTTAAAACTAACTTTTTCTTAGAACAATATGAAATTGGAAATTAGAATTTTATTCACATCAACAAATCAAAACTTAAAAGTTTTGTTTTTCTTCAAACAGAAACAATTTTATTAAAAAAACTTTTCCACAAGCACAAGTCAACACTAAAAACCATTGACCCCTATTATAAAGTTTGCTTCAAACGGCGTTTTTTCCTTTCCAATTATATTTTGTTTTCGTGTTATGCAATTTTATTACAAGTTAGTTAACATTAAAAAATAAACTATTTATTTATACTTATATTCCGTTATTGTGGTATTTTTTAAAACAAATTTTATTGTATTTATTTGTTTTATATGAAAACCTCTTTGCTCATTGGCGACTGAAACAATCTTGTGTTTTCCTATCAAGCCAACGAAATTAACTAGAGTTTTCTAAAAATAAAAAAAATATATCATACTGTAATTTAACACCATAATTAATTCTTTAACTAATTAAGACTTAATTAGAATTATGTTTAACATTATATTTAACAAAATTTATCCCTTTTCATTATATTTAAAACATGTGGTCTTATATTTTTGTAACGAAATTATTGCTTTAAGAATTTCACGGTTAATGGAATATGTGTTTATAAAGAGGAAAGGTCTAATAGAAAGCTACTAAGGTGTTGGTGTTAAGAAGAAAGCTTAACAAAGGAAGTTTTGTGAGATGAATGATTACTGGGTTAATTTGGCATCTGCTCTTGGCTCAAGTAGTGCTACAGAATAAATGATGACGAATTCAGGAGCGTAACACAAGTTGGTGAAGCTGAAACTGACATCTTATATTACATCAATATTTTAAGTTAAATTGACCAAATGTGTCTGTGATCATACGTCTATGTGATGCATTGTGAATCCCTTTACAGAATTTAGAAATGAAGTAAATTTGTCTCTTTCATTAGGGTAATTTATTTGTATTAAACATTCATTGAATTTGTTTTATGTTTAAAGTTAAAAGTTAAAAAAACAAAGTTTATACGGTATCTAATTACTCCAATATAACAATTCAAGTATATAATCTGAAAAAAATAACAAAGGTAACATTCCCCCTTCCTCGAGTGTTACAATAATTATAAAATACTCATTCAACCGTATGGTTAAAATGTATACACTATTTCACCGTATATTTCACTTGTATGATATGGGATATATATTGGAATATAATAGTTTAAAAATTTAAAGAAACTGTACTCGAAAATAATATCTAACAGTCTGTAAATTTTATTACAGATAGATATTCTGAAAACTACCACTAACCTTTGATTACACAAAATAGTCCTTCTTATAAATAAACTACAATCTAAACTGGTATTTTTATTGAAAATGTGCATTTTAGAGCTTAAACCATTTTGCAAAATCAAAACCCAAAACCAAAATGTTTTTGGTTTAAAATTGTATACTAATATATAAAATCAATAATAAGTATACGATGATAAATTTTATTGAAAATATGTGTCAACGTTTAGAAAAGGAACACATATTTTCTAGATAATGTAGTTTATAATAGTTTTATATGTTACATGTAAATAAAATGTACCATAGAATATCATATTTACTTTGTTATTGTTTTGTTGAAAAGAAGATTGTTCTAATGACCCATAATATCTGAGAAGAGTAAATGTTAAGAGTATAAATCATAAACTGTCCGTAATCTACATGTTGATCTGCCAACATAAATTATTTGATCTCTTTTTGTAGGTATATATACATGTACAACAGATACTAATCAAATTGTAATTCAAAAATAAAAAATGTTCTTCAAAAACAAATCTACAAAGTGAGTTAATTGTTATGTATTTATTAGTAGGGAAACATGTATAAGGATCGAGTTTATAGTCTCTAATTATTGTCATTGGATTAGGCTTATACACTTTTTTGTGATGCAGACCAATAGTAATTGTACAAAACAAAAATATGAGTATGGTATTGAAAAACATATTAAAAGGTTTCTTCCTGATTAGAAGCATGCTCTTACAAAAAGATTAACACGATTTTTTTCGAACCAAAGGCTCTTTTTTGATCATAAGTATAACATTCTAACGTTTATTTATAGATTTTTAAGTATTTAATTAAAAAAAGCACGATTGGTTTGCTCAACTTTATTCGTACAATATTAATAATATAAAATAATAATTTAAATCTAGAAATAAGTTAAATGTGACTTTTACTAACCTTAAAGTGATATTAGTACTAAATTGTATAAATAGTAAAAATGACTTCGATTATGATAATAATGTCTTGTGCACATGTAATAAAATATTATTAAAACAAATATAGTTGAAAAATATGAGCACATAAATTAAGATAGTATTATGTATGTTTGTATCCATCAGTGAGATATAAATATTTAAAATATGGGATGAATGTTCATGATTAATAATGTAATCCACTATGTATGTGCCAAAGTTTATTAATGGTGAAATTGAAATATAAAAACTAAAGCTATATTTCTTTAATTTATAAATATTTATCTTATAGAAAGCCAAATTTTAAGAACAATTAATCTACCCAATTCCTGTTGAAAAAACTAGTTAAGACCCTATGGATCGATACATTTTAGAAAAGAAGAATTTAGAATCATAAAATAATAACAGCCAAATAAAATAAAAACAACAATGTTTAGATTACTTTAAAATATAAATTTATTTAAACATTGTTTGATACACTGCATACAAATAATTGTGTTGAATATTAATTAAAACTAACGAAGTATTTAAAGTAATATTTATTTATAAAGTCATCCTACTTTCGTAGGATCTTGTTGGTGAGCTCCAGAAATGTATAGGCTTACAATATTATTTAAAAAACAAACATAACATAATCCCACTGCGCTTATGATTCCTGTCTCTCCTGCACGTGGATGTTTTGTTATTTTGAATTTTCTTCCAATACTTAAAATACTTTGCGCTGCCCTTGTATACTATAAGTTTACCATAATTTTAGTTTTCTGACTTTATTTAAAAACTAACTTTCAGTAATTTAATACTGTATTGTTCATGACTTTATTTTAAAAACATAAACATATAATGAAAACAATACAAAATATTTCAGTATTGAGAATAAACATCATAAACGAACATGTTGAGGTTTGTTCATTGTTCATACTTGTTCCATATTTTAATTATACATATGAAAAATATTCATCCATCGGTCTTCTTGGAATGTAAATTACTGGAAATGTGTGACATTGCTATTATCATGTATTTGTAATACCATCCTCTTTTATATTTATTTACAAATTAATTAATTAAATTAAATTTATATAATTGTGCTTCAGGCATTTTTATTGATCTTTTTTGTTTAATGCCATATCTAAATAATAAGATAATAATTTCTAACTTCATTACACAAAACTATATTTTCAAAACTTTATTTAAAATGTATTAACCTTTAATTCTTTAATGTTTAGTTCTTAGTTAAAATATTAAAACTATACAGTGTGGACCAGCTAAAGTGTGACAGTAGCTAACTTTTAAAATACGATTCGGACAAAAATGTTTAAATAGAACATCTGCCCTTAATTTTTGATACCTTTTGGACTATGTTTAAAATTTTTCAAAATCCGCAATTTTGAATCCAAAATGGTGGCCAACTTCATTTAAAAAAATGGAAAGCCCCCATTTGTATGACGTTTTTGGATTTTATGGGCAATTTTAAGACGTTTTTGTTCTTTACATTTTTTTGATAAACGTAACGCGGTTCTCCTGTAAAATGAAGTCGAAGTTTCATTTTCTTACGGCTTATCACTCATAAAGGTTACAATAACCAACTTCTAAACCATGCTTCAGACAACAAACTTTTTTTAAATCAAATTAGTAGAATAAAATTTCAAACCATCACTCTCCCATAAAATTTAATTAAAGCTTTCAAACGCAATTGAGCAATTTAGGAGCCTTTGAAATAAAGCAGTCACGCTGGTTATCTTTTTACAACAATGCAACAGCTGTTTCCGGATTCTTCATTGTTGCCTTTTAATCTAGTTTATACCACAGTACTGTTAACTTCTAAGGTACTGACTTTCAAATTTATTGTGTTTTTGTGTGAGTTGTTTTTGCAAAATGAATGCATACGAAGAAGTTTACAGTATGTTCCTCATATTAGGAGAGTGTAGAGGAAACTACACACATGCAGCAAATTTGTTTTCGGTGCGTTTTCCAAACCAACCACCAAAGTCTCGAATGGCCTTTTTAAGACTAAAGAACAGGTTTCTTCATAATGGGTCTATCCATACTGATAAAAAAGGGCTACAACTGTAACGAATGAAGATAACTCCATTAATGTATTAGCATATGTTAATGTACAACCTCAATCTAGAAGTCGGAAGATTTCTGATGAAAGTGGCATTAGTAAAACTTCTGTTTTAAGAATTTTAAAATCAGCTAAATTTGACTACTACCAAATTTCACTGCTCCAAGACTTGCACGGCAATGATTTCAACAATCGGGTAGCTTTTTGCAACTAAGCACGTTCGAAAAAATATTTTTTAGCGAGCACTTAGGGCCCTAGAAGAAGCTACATTCCAAATATAATTCAAATCCGTTTGGTGGTATTTGAAATTTCGTGATGAGTCAATGAGTGGTATTTGGATTATATATAAATACAGATTAAAATTTGATTTGTTGTAATAACAACGAAATATATTATAATTTAATATTAAATTAATGTCAAAATATGCGATTCAATCAAAATCTCTTTTGTGCATAATTGCAGTATCAACAAATTGCGGTTTGATTGGTTTGTCAAATAAACAATATCATGGTTGTAAAGCTTTCACTAGCAAATATTATTTCTCTGGTACTTTACAAACCGATATTACTAGAGATTATTTCACTTGAAGAATATTCAAACTCATTCGGAAATAAATAATATGTCCTATTTTATATTCCATTAACTTTCATAAAAAAAGCCAAGAATATATTTACCTAAGCAAAGTGGTGAACCAGGAAACACTCAAAACAAACTTAAAAATTGGTTTCTCAAATAAATGATATCATGGATGTAATACTGTCAGCATACAATATTGATTCCATGCTATCTTATATTCTGATAATAATAGAAATAAACTCACTTTAAAAAAAAATCACTTCATCAGGATTCAGAAATAAGTAAATTTCCCTACTTTAAAGTCCATCCACTACCGTAAACGAAGTCATGGATAAAATTACTCAAGCAATAGGACTCGCCTATCTCTAAAAGTAAGGTATGCGCTCAAATTAAAGCAGATGCGATTGGTTTATAGACCAGCTGATTACAGTGTTTATTATTACTTTCTTGTTTAAGGTTATGTTATACGCTGTAATGGTATCTACCTCTCCATAGAAAGTTTTTATCGTAGACTATTACTTTTGTTAATAGCAGGTTGTTCCGGTGGTCTTAGTTTAATGCCAACTGCTGTAGAGTTTCAAGAACTATTTTGCAAACAGCTGCCAAGTAATTCTGTAATTATAGTGTTGTTGACGAGTTTCCTCATAAGGGTAGTGTTTTGACTCATCGTAAACGTAAATATTTATATACTTTTACAAAGTTTTACACAATTTATTTTATGAATAATGATAAAAAACTTTATACAATATGAACCAGCACCGATATTTCAAATATTTTAAGAAAGGTTTTAACCACGTTAGTAAAAGATAAGATTAAGGTAGGATTGCTTTAGGTTTGCAGTGTTTCTTTGTCATTGAATCTAGAAAATATACTTTTAAAAGGAAGAGGTGCAAGATTATCTACTTTACATTCACCCATTCTCCTACTGTAATGTAAAGACATTGCAATGTAAAGACTAAGCTTTCTGCTAGCAGTTTTAGAGCCTCATTTAAATTTATATTAAAATTTGGAGCTTACCTCAAACGGGTCTTTTTCGGAATGTATTATTAACTACTTAAAATTGTGTATGTCTTTATTATTTATTTGTAAATATATGGCTAGTAATAATACTTAAATTTAAACCTTCACATCAGTTTGTAATAGTTTAGAACTCAATTTGGTCCAATATAATCAGCCCATATAAGACAATTTATATAACAATATGGCATGCCAAGTTTCTGACAAAACAGGAGTTATAATGAAGAATAACAAAACACAAACTTAAAGGTATAAAACAGCTTAATGTAAATACCACTGAAATAGCATGGATGCCAGTTTAGAGGTGTTGTTAGATTAAACAGGTGTTTTTATATCGACAGTGAAAACTTTCCATCAATAATTTAGCTATTTATTTGAGTTGAAGAAATTAATATTGTTTACAATACGTAAGTTTTAAACTTATTTATACATTTCAGTAACTGTCCATAAAACTTTACAAATAAAAACCAACTAAGCAGTAATAATAAGTACGTTTTTAAATAACTTTACCAAACATAAGTTTACTAGTTACTCTGATAAAATACCTGGTGTACTAGTCCATTCAAACATAATTTGACTGATTTTTCACTTATGCATCGCATTAGTTTATTGTAGTTTGAAAATGATGACCTTTCATTTCGTCGCAACATGAAACGAATTTGTTGTCTACATAATTTATTGATCCCTGGCTTAAGAGCAATTAAAATTCAATAGGAATTTCACTAATTTGGGTAGGACTTTTAATAGAAGAAGATATTCTACAAACAAATATTTGAGCATTCTTATGAAATATTGTACTATATATTGAACAATCCTTAATGCAACAAAACAATCATGTGTTTAGTTATACTATACAATTACAATTAATTCAAATACATAAATATTATGGTTAGAACCTATTTCGAATAACATTGCTCTTTTTATACTCTTTGGCAAAAGCTATACTAAACGTATAGACTTTAATATACTTAGAGATTGGTTGTTGTTCTGTTTAATAGTAATGATTTTGTTACTAGTTAATAAAGTCACTCAATTTTAAATGTCATTAATTATAATAAATACGTAAGTTAAAGCCAGTTAAACTTAATTTTTCCATTTTATTTCATTTTTTGTTTTCAATAGAGTAAATTGTAACATAACAGAATAAAGTTTCATAACTATTTTTTTAACAAAGTCAATTTCGGATAATTGAAGAGAGGGGGGTTCGCAAATACAAATACAAGAAATTAAGTATAAATTGTTTATTGTTTTAATGGTTATGTTGCAGTTTGTTCATTTATTTGAATTCCTTTTTCAATAGCAACTTCAATTACTATTTAAAATTTGTTTAAATACCTAAGCGCAAAATTTCAGTTTAGTGAAGATAGTTAGTGTTAATGCGTTAATATCGTATTCTCCTAGAATATCTGTAATATAGTACTCGCCTTG